>JAWQFJ010002716.1:112030-135262 GCA_034096865.1 Theodoxus fluviatilis | reverse complement strand
TGGATGGGTGGGTGGATGGATGGGAGATTGAGTGTGCGGTTGGTTGGTTGGTCAGTGGATGGGTGGGTGGGTGGGTGGGAGATTGAGTGTGCGGTTGCTTGGTTGGTCAGTGGATGGATGGGTGGGTGGATGGATGGATGGGTGGGTGGATGGATGGGTGGGTGGGAGATTGAGTGTGCAGTTGCTTGGTTGGTCAGTGGATGGGTGGGTGGGTGGGTGGGTGGGAGATTGAGTGTGCGGTTGGTTGGTTGGCCACTCATCAGTTTACTTGTTGGTTGATGGATTATGTTGATACAAGGTGTGAGGAGGAAAAATGGGTGGTAGGGGTAGGAGATAGGGATGAAAGTTTGTTGTTGTTGTTGTTGTTGTTGTTTTGCTTCTAAGTTCTTCAGGGCAATGCTTTTTTCTCTTTAAAAAAAATCTTTATTCAGTTATAACCGAAAGTATTTACACTCAAGCAGCAGCAACAGGGAGAGGAAAAAAGAAAAGAAAGGTAAATATCATGGTGGATGGTAAGAGGTGGGGGGGGAGGGGAGGGGGAGGGGGGGGGCAAGCTGTTGTGACAGATTCATTTTTCACCCTCTTTATTGCTTTGGTGATTTAAGTGTGTTTTTAAGACTGAAACCTTTAACGTTTTCATAACTGAGAAAACTGCCCTTGTTGGATCTTAGAGTCTCAGAGAATCTTGGTGCCCTTGACTCAATTAGGTGGTTTTCAGGCTTGGCGTGTCCTTGCACTGACCAACCAACCAACAGACCTGGCTGGCAAGCAAGCAAGCAACCAAATAACCAACCAACTAATCAACCTACAACCAACCAATCAACTACCCAACCTCCCATCCATTTACCAACCAACCTAAAATGCAACCAACCAACCAAACAGCTAACAAAACCTGCAACCTATTGACCAGTCAATCATGTAGCCAACCAACCAGCCAACCACCAAGTAATCAACCACCTACATACCATTCAACCATCAAATAATCAACCAATCAACCACCAACTACTTAATCATCTACTTACCATCCAACCAACCACCCACCTATCCATCCAACCAACCCACCACACCCAACCAAGCACCGAATTCACAACCGACCACCTTACACTCAAGAATGAAAGAAAGAAAGAAAGAAGGAAGAAGGAAGGAAGGAAGGAAGGAAGGAAGGAAGGAAGGAAGGAAGGAAAGGAAGGAAAAAGGAAGGAAAAGAGGAAAGAAAAGAGGAAGGAAGGAAGGAAGACAGAAAGAAAGAAAGAAAGAAAGAAAGAGAGAGAGAGAGAGAGAGAGAGAGAGAGAGAGAGAGAGAGAGAGAGAAAGAAAGAAAGACAGTAAGAAAGATTGTAAGAAAGACAGAAAGAAAGAAAGAGAGACAGACAGACAGAAAGAGAGAAAGAAAGAAAGAAACACAGAGAGAAAGAAAGAGAGAGAGAAAGAAAGAAAGACAGTAAGAAAGACAGTAAGAAAGACAGAAAGAAAGACAGTAAGAAAGACAGAAAGAGAGACAGACAGACAGACAGACAGACAGACAGACAGACAGAAAGAAAGAGAAAGAAAGAAAGAAAGAAAGAAAGAAAGAAAGAAAGAGAGAAAGAAAGAAAGAAAGAAAGAAAGAAAGACAGTAAGAAAGACAGTAAGAAAGACAGAAAGAAAGACAGTAAGAAAGACAGAAAGAAAGACAGACAGACAGACAGAAAGAAAGAGAGAAAGAAAGAAAGAGAGAAAGAAAGAAAGAAAGAAAGAAAGAAAGAAAGAAAGAAGAGAGAGGCAGAGAAAATAGCCTCACCTGCCATGACAAAGAGCAGGGCGTCGCTGCAGTTGATCCTGACAGGTAAGATGCGGTGGCAGCGCTGGTGCTGGTGGTGGCGCTGGTGCACAAAGTCTTGCAGCGCTTCCAGAGTGGGGAAGTTCTGGAGACGGGACAGCTCGTACTGCTGGGGTGGTGCCACCGCAGCCAGGCCCTCTCTGGAACTAGCCAGCACCTCTCCCGCCATGCCCCACTGGTGACAAAAGGGAAGAAAGGATGATGAAAAAGGACGATGATGATTATGATGATGATGATGATGATGGTGATGATGACAAAGACAACAATGATGGGGATGACAATGATAGTGATAGTTATGATGATAGAGATGATGGTGATAGTGATGATGATGGTGATGGTGAGAGTGATAGTGATGGTGATGGTGATGATGATGATGATGATGATGATGATGATGATGATGATGATGATGATAATGATGACGGTGATGCAAAAAAAAAAATGACTGATGAGGAGGAAGAGGAGGATGGAGAGTAGGCAAAGGAGGGGGTAGAAGAAAAGAGGTGGAGGTGGGAGGAGGGGGAGGAGGAGGGGGAGGAGGAGGAAGAGGAGGAGGAGGAGGAGGAGCAGGAGGAGGAGGAGGAGGATAACAACGCAGCTGATGCTGCAGCTGATGCTACTACTGATGCTGTTGATGATGATGATGATGATGATGATGATGATGATGATGATGATGATGATGATGATGATGATGATGATGACGATGAGGATGACAAAAATGATGATAATTATGAAGATAATGATTACCACGATGATGACATTAAGAAGTAGACATCAGGAGGAACAGAAGAAAATCATCTTTTGCTGCACAAAACTTTCTAAATATTGTAGGGCACATGGATGGCCCTAGACATAATAAAAATAGTTATTCATAGGAAAATCAACAGAATCAGGAAATGCAAAAAGATGTAAAAATATTAAGAAAAATTATTGCAAAGAAGTCTCACCAGGCGAAACAATTCTAAGTAAAAATAAACTGTGGTATACCTTGCTTATCGGAAAGAAATAAAAAATCCAATGCAAATAATTATACCTGTGTTAACTGGATTTTGTGAAAACATTTGTAGATGTATGTGCAGACAGATTTTTGTTTGTTTGAAAGGTGGTGAGAGAAGCACTCCATATTGAAACAAAGTATCAAACACTATTACTGTATTAGAAAGATTTTAAAAGTCTTTTTTCTTCGTTTTCTAGGGTGCAAAAACACTACACAGACAACTGACCAGAGAATGGGTTGTCTCCCCTTCATCATGAGACATGTCTGGGTGGTGGTCTAGGCAGCAGATGTAGAACGCAGTATCAAAACGCCGACCTCCACGCTTGTAGCTGCCCTCATGGGCTGGGGTCAGCCAATTGGCCCACTCATAAAGTGACCAGAGGTCAGGCACCAGGTCAAGCTCCTGGCACATGGTCAAGAACTGTCTGGCATCTTTGTCCACTCGGCTCCTCCATTCCGCCAGGCCTTCAAGACTGACAGCCACATCAGCACTGCCCATCACTGGCTTGCCCGTAAGAACTGGGCTGCCTCCAGCAGCTACAAGGTCTGCCTTCCTTCGAACAAGCAGCACGCCACACTCCTCAAAGGTTTCGCGGATGGCACAGATCCGAAAGGCGACCTCGCTGGGAATACAGGAGAACTCCGGCGACCTCTCTCTGGAGAACATGGGTGCTCCAGGACCTCCAGATCTTGCCCAGCGGAAAACCTCTTCCCTGACCTGAGATCCGCAGCTGTCGAAAATGTCCAGCCATTGGCGAGAGAAGTCGGCATCTGAAGCTACCCCACCCGGGAAGACGTAGAGGTTTGGCATGAAAGCACTTTTGCTGCTCCGCTTGAGCATGAGGAGGTCAAAGCCCGCTCTGGCTGCAGTAGCAGGTTTCCTGACCGGGTCTGCAATTTTTCCTGAAGTCCTTCTCACGGCCAGCAGCAGCGTGGCAGCCTCCCGCCAGTGCTTCAGCACTGCAGCCATGGCGTGTGGCCCCCAGAAGTCTTGTGGTGGACTGTATCTGGATGAGAGGAACATAATAAATGAATAAATGAACAAATGTATGAGTGAGGGAGTGAATGAATGAATGAACAAATAAAGAAATGGATGAGTGAGTGAGTGAATGAATGAATAAACAAATGAATGAGTGAGTGAGTGAATGAATGAATGAAGAAAGGAACAAATGAATGAATGAATGAATTAATTAATTAATGCATGAATGAATGAAAGAATGAATGCATGAATGAATGCATGAATGGAGTTAATGAATGCATGAATGGAGTTAATGGCCTATCAGCCTGTGTAGGGTACTTAAGGCCTTTCGTAATGAAAATCACGTGAGCTGGTTGGAGCTGGTTGGAGCTGGTTGGAGAAGGAGCAAGCAAGCCAAGCCTCAACTTCCAGTTATTCACCTTCTATGATTTGCATAGGGAGATGTGGTGGGTCTATTCTCATCACCAGTCCCCCAAAAGGGGGAGGGGGAAAATGAACAGAAGAAGGAATTTTGGCATTTCAGATTCTAATGGGTACAATGACGATGATGATGATGATGATGATGATGATGATGATGATGATGACGATGACGATGACGACGAATAATTGTTTTTAAGGCCATTTCTATGTACAGCAATTTCTGTGGAGGGATCAGGATGGTATATAGGGTTGAAGCAGTTCTGGGAGGTAGGAAGGGACCAGTGAGTTGAAGACTTTTGAAACACAGCTCTGCAGATTTGTATTTGATGCAGGCTTTAATGGGAACCCAGTGAAGGGTGCAGAGCGGAGGGGTGACATGTTCGTACGTCCACTTTTGAAAGTGATTCGAGACTCCCACAGACATGATATACAACACATTAACCAAAACCTGTCAACTTGTGCTCAATACAGCCACTACACTGAAAGTGATTCGAGACTCCCACAGACATGATATACAACACATTAACCAAAACCTGTCAACTTGTGCTCAATACAGCCACTACACTGAAAGTGATTCGAGACTCTCACAGACATGATATACAACACATTAACCAAAACCTGTCAACATGTGCTCAATACAGCCACTACACTGAAAGTGATTCGAGACTCCCACAGACATGATATGGTCAAAAGTACGGAGGTGAGCAGAGAGCTGTTACATGAGTTCCTAAAAGTAAACTTTATGAAAACTTAACAGTTTTGCATGAATATGGTAGGATTTGTCATGAGAATCAACTACCCAGCACATAAATTTAAGATGATGCTTTGTTTGGTTGCATTTTTGAAAAAAGATGTTGAGTCTGTTCACAACATTAACGCCGTCACACATTTCAAACACACACTGTATAAACTTTTAAAAGTGGAAATCTTTGTTATTACATCTTGAGAACTCACCACATGAGTCAAAACTGTCATACACATTACAAATTTGAACTGAAAACTAGTAAACAAAGACTTTAGAAAATATAATAATGAGTCTGTTCACAACATAACGCCACAACACAATTCCTCATTGAAAGTCATGCTTTAAGCATTAAATATGTCAATTTTAGTATTAAACAGTTTTTAGATGTATTCTAAATGTAACAAACACATATTTAAAGAAAAGCAATGGCACTGGGAATGTATATATCATTAGATAATTACTTAAGTCTTTCGACCATTTTAAATGGTTACATTTTTTCCATTTAAGCACATCTGTTGGACCAATGTACTTATTCTCACAGTCCAAGTTGAGCAGTGGACATCAGAAAACTTAAAAGTGAAATCAGAAAATAAAAATATTTGAATCCACTCTTTGTAAACCCAAAAATTGAATTCTGATCAATGTCTGTTCACAACATTACACCGTTACAAACTTTTTTCTTTTTTTTAAAGTGACAAATTTTGAATTCTGAATCAGGAAGAATGTTTCAGAGGGTGCATAAGGAAGACAGCTACAATTGCATCCCTTGCCATGCTTATTAAAACCCTTCACAGTAATCTTACATGAAATAATAAGATTTTGTTCACAACATCACACAAATTTGTTCACAACATAACACAAAACCAATGAAAAAAAGTGCATGGAAGCAGTATTTTATTACCAAATGAATACACCATACAAAGCAACATAAAAGTAAACTACTATTACAAGAAATAGTCATGAAACATATTTTACTCCTGAAACATGATATGACATCACATGTAGTAAAGTGTGAGAATGAACTCGTTACTGTCTGGTGTCCTAAGTTTCATTCCAGTCAAACACTATTTGTCACATCAGGATTGCAAGAGTTTTAAGAGAACTATAGAGCCATAAATAAAACAAAAATGAAGAGTTACAAGGTCACCACTCAATAAAAACCTCACTTGAAGTTCACCGTACCACTAAAAAGGTAATCTGCAGAATCACAAGGACACTACACCACAAAAACAATAATAATCTGAAGAATCCCAAATGTCAGTACATCACAATCAAATAATCTGGAGAATCACAAATTTACGTACAACACAAACACATATTTTAAAGGCCTGTTCTTACACACGATTATGATAAACTGGTGCTCTCATCCATGACGAAAGCATATCAAATGCTAAAACTTAAAAAGAAATGAGCCATAAAACATCAAAAACCATGTGAACAAATATTCAAGAAAGAACTAACTTGAAATTTCAGACTAGTACAGAGTACTGCTTGTTAGCTAATGTGACCCGAAATTACTTAAAACAATGCTGAGGGAACACTTTAAAATGCTACTGTGAATGGGTTCTATACAATCATGCAATACATCCCCTAGGGACCAAAATAAGACTGCTATTTGGAGGTAGGGTGCTATTCAGGTTCATTCAGACTGACAAAGACAAATCAGTACAACATGACACAGTGCTATTAGCAGATGTACGGTGCTAATTGGAGGGGTGCTATTTGCAGGTTCCACTGTACATACTTCATAGTGTACAAAGAAGTTTTACATCCTTCACACTAAGTGGGGCCAGCAACTTCAACAATAAAAATGAAGTTGATAATATTCACTTTTGAAAAAACAACAACTTTCTTACAAAAAGTTATGATAAACTGGGGTTGTCATTATCTGGGACACAAAAGCATATCAAATGCTAAATGAAATGAGCCATAAAACATAAAAAACCATGTGACCAAAACTTGACATTTCAGAATGGGTAGTCAAATCAAATGTTAAAAGTATAATGCCCTCTCCTGTCCACATGGGCGTCTAAAACGCAACAGATGTCTTGCAGCAGTACCAGCGCCTCATCTGGAATGTCTGGGAACTGGTAAGACCCCCCTAGCTTCTTCAGGAAACTAATCTCCACCCCACCTTTGTCAGGCCTCAGACGCTTGACCTGTAAACAATGATGACAAACATTAGAACATTTAAAACCATGCAAGTTCGCCAAAAAATGTGCCTTACTTCATAATATTAAATTTTATGAATGAATGTAAATTATATGGAACTATACTGCAACGCCTTTGCATTAGGTAATAAAGTGAGGTTCAGTTCATTTCTGTACTTACACATCCCACAAACTGCTTTGACTCTACTCCTGATTCCGCGTACACCGTTGCCTGCACGAAGTCGCCATTCTTGACAGTTGATCTGCAACAGACATATGGCAACATATACAATTAAAATTCACAATCTATGTTTCAGCACAACACAAAAGAATACCTCATTGTCCGACATTAATTTTAGTAATTATCAACTCTACTCTGTACTTACTCAAATTAGAATAAACACATCTACATGCTGTGTTTGTACATAACTTAACACCCAACCTTTGCGTACTGTTATGAACTGCCTAGATTTATTAAATAATCATCAATTTCTTTGTTTTTTGTTGAGAAAATATAACATGGTGTGTTCAGAAAAGATGATGTTTACTTTTACAAAAGATTTAGTACTTTTGGAAGGTTGGGTAGAATTTTACAGTCTGTTCACAACATTACACAAAGCTCTTTCTTCAGCCAGCATATCCATTGTGTATGGTTATGAACAAATGCTCACATGAGTTCAAATTGATTTTTCAAAACAAATTCTATGTTAGATTTTATGTTTTGGCAACAACAGAAAATTAAAATTAAGTCCAAGAATCTAAATTTCAAATTAGAATAAACATATCTACATGCTGTGTTTGTACATAACTTAACACCCAACCTTTGCGTACTGTTATGAACTGCCTAGATTTATTAAATAATCATCAATTTCTTTGTTTTTTGTTGAGAAAATATAACATGGTGTGTTCAGAAAAGATGATGTTTACTTTTACAAAAGATTTAGTACTTTTGGAAGGTTGGGTAGAATTTTACAGTCTGTTCACAACATTACACAAAGCTCTTTCTTCAGCCAGCATATCCATTGTGTATGGTTATGAACAAATGCTCACATGAGTTCAAATTGATTTTTCAAAGTAAGGTCAACAGGATTTCTCACTTTTTATTGTCAGCATTTCATTCAGCACAAAGCAAGTTAAAAGTATACAATCACAAAAAAAGTTGTTGAAAATTTTAATGTACATAACTTTACCCCCCAAAAATTGCGTTAGATTGTGAACAAACCATAACTTCAGTAATCTCATAAATGAGAAATAAACTTTGTTTTTCTCTGCTTAGTACTGATAAAAGTAATGTATAAGCAACAGGGCATTTCATTTTAGATGTTATTTGGGGTTTATGTGCCACTTTCCAAGTCTGTTCTTAACATAACACACAGCAGCTTCTTTACCCAGGGTGTTAGGTTATGAACAAACAGTAGTTGTTAAAAATATATTTTCAATCAGAACTTTATTTTAATAAATGTTGCTAAATGTCAAACAAATGTACTGACCTACCCAAATTCTCAAATGTATCTCTATTGTGGTTTATCAGTGGTTGTTCTTAACATAACACCATTGGATGATTAGCACTGAATGTGTAAAATTATGAACATCCTGAAAGTTCTTCAAAATGAAGACATGAATTTGACAAGTTCACAAGAACGTTCCAAGAAATAATTTATGAGGAAGGAAATAGTTGCTGGGTATATTTATCCTTCAGTTTCAAAAATAAAGCATGTTTTCTTCGTACATAACAATAACTCCACGACTGTGACAATGTGTGTGTGTAATGTTGCGAACAAAATGCGTTTTCGGTAAAAACGCGCCAAGATCAGATCTGCCGATCCTGTGAGTTTTCTTTCATTTTGAACTTTGTCAAAAATCGCAAATCAAGTATACCTACCGAGTTTATGGTTAATTTATCATGGTTTGTATCCGTTTGCAACTCTTACACCCTGGGTCATCAATTATACTTACAGTCGACGTACGTTTTTCGATCAAAAGAACAGACACGATGGGTTTTCAGTTCCGAGAAGAAAGTGGTGCAAAGCTGAACAATCGATCTCGTATTCACCAACACTAACTATACACAAATAATGTTCACAACGTCAGATATTAGCTGTTTTCCCTCAAAACAAGGCACATTTGGCCGTACACAACGGAATATCACCTCAAACTTACCTTCGTTATTTGCCCCAGGCATATCCATTCTTCAACTGCACGCGATCCTCAATGATAGCGTGGGCACGTGACTGCGCAAGAATCGACATCCCGCAGAAAAAATATTTCCGCAACGTGATTTATTTGAAAATGTTCGAAACAAAATGGTAACACAATTTCTGCCACGATTGTTAAAATGTTGTTTTTTATGCGTAAAAACAAAAAATTTCGGATTTTCGAATCAATAAACATGAAAAACAATTGCTGCGGCAGTTCTACCGATGATTGCGCAACGCATGACGGTGTCGTCTGCAAAACGTGAACGGTTTAAAATTCGCAAGCAATTGTTACGCAAATAGTTGCGTACGGATTGCCCCCGTTTTGTTCCTCAAATTCATCATTCTGGGTTATGTTTTTTTGCTTTCCAGCAAGTTTGCTATGAAGAACAATGTCCCAAGTATAATCATGGTATTAAACGATCATTGAGATCGCTTTCTGTGTATGTGAATTTTTGCTTGAAAACTAACACTCGTGGAAAATGTAACACTCTCTCTGTTTTCCAACACCCGATTTTTAATACAAAAACGCAAATAACTCAACATGCAGTATTTTTTATTGACACAAACATTACATTGCCAGAAACATGAATCTATTCAGAATGCAGCAAAACAAGTTTGAAGCCTTTGTGAGGTCATGATTGAGTTTGAGAGACAAAGTTTCTGAGACAGGTAGCGAAATTGGCCCTCTGCTCACCTCCGTACTTTTGACCATATACAACACATTAACCAAAACCTGTCAACTTGTGCTCAATACAGCCACTACAGTGCAAGTGATTCGAGACTCTCACAGGCATGATATATATACAACACATTAACCAAAACCTGTCAACTTGTGCTCGATACAGCCACTACACTAAAAGTGATTCGAGACTCCCACAGACATGATATATACAACACATTAACCAAAACCTGTCAACTTGTGCTCAATACAGCCACTACACTAAAAGTGATTCGAGACTCCCACAGACATGATATACAACACATTAACCAAAACCTGTCAACTTGTGCTCGATACAGCCACAGCCACTACACTGAAAGTGATTCGAGACTCCCACAGACATGATATACAACACATTAACCAAAACCTGTCAACTTGTGCTCAATACAGCCACTACACTAAAAGTGATTCGAGACTCCCACAGACATGATATACAACACATTAACCAAAACCTGTCAACTTGTGCTCGATACAGCCACTACACTGAAAGTGATTCGAGACTCCCACAGACATGATATACAACACATTAACCAAAACCTGTCAACTTGTGCTCAATACAGCCACTACACTGAAAGTAAAAGCGCATCACACCAACAGGAAGTGCCAGCTTGGTTCACGAGCACCCAGTCAGAAAGAGCAAAGCAAATGGAAAAATCTGCTCCACCATTTCCTTGCACATGCTGAATGCCAATTAAGTTCTTTAGGGTGACAAACTACTAACTTCCCGTTGCTTGTTTTATCGAACTACTTGACGTTTCCCCGATGGATTTTTGAATCTCGCAGGGCCGGATCTAGGGGGGTGCTGGGGGTGCTCGAGCACCCCCCCCCCCCAAAAAAAAAAAAAAAAAAAAAAAAAACCTCCGTGGCAGCCGGGAGTTGGGGGAAGGAGGGAGGGGGGGGGGGGTGGTTGCTCAAATATGTTGATCTACTTCCCACCTCATCGGATATCGGCACACTTTGCTTGGTAGCAGAGACAGTATAGTTAGTAAAAAGCTTGGGAAGGAGGGGGGGGGGGGCTAAAAGATGCTGGGCCCAGATGCTGTACTACTCTCCACTTGGCAGCCAAGGTAGCTGGGGAGGGAGGGGGGGGGGTGCTGCTATAATTAAGATGCCTTCCTTTTGCTACTCGCACAGACAAATCAAACCCGGGCAGAGACAGGAAGAATCTGTGACCAAACAAAAACTCTTGGAAATGACCGCACTGCCATAGGATTTATTCTCTGGTGCCACTCCCCGAGCATGGGTTTCCGCGTTGTCAGCAAAGTAAACTCCTATCCACAGAGCACAAGCTTTTGGGCCACTCCCCACTGACGCTAAAAATAGATCTGATTCTGAGCATCTCTGCTGTGGCGTTAAAAATAAAACTGATTCAATCTTGCATGGATCCTATATAGATGGATAGCTGACTGTGGCATGTAGAGAAATAAGTTCGCCGATAGCCTCGTTTTCAACACTTTTCTGATTTCCCTTCCGGTTGCTCCGCTTTCAATGGCCGATGCCTTTGTTAGTGTAAACACCTGGCGAAAATCACGAATTTTGTGTCTTAGTTTTAGCCATCTTAATTTTTTCTCCGCATAAGTCGGTGGGAAAATGTGTCTAGTTTGTAACCTGTGTTTAGTATTGTTGTCAGCCATTTCTGAAACGCCTTGTTACCTCTAGAGTCAACCAGTGTGTTGCGAAATGAATGACAGTCATACAAGAGCTGCCGTGGTTCCTAAACCAATATCAAGGAGGGCGAACAGTACTTCAGATGGAGCCAAGTGTTATGTTGTTGATTGTAAGGTATCATCAGTGGCATGCAGGGCACATTCTTTCGTTGGAATTCCAAGAAAAGGTGTCAGTGAAGCGAAAGACAAATGAAGATCAGCCATCATTGCTAAAATTGATCCAGTGGACTAAGCATTCAACCCAGACATGGCCAAGATCTGCAGTCGACATTGCGTGACAATCACCCTGCCAACAACTCTGAGAGTTATTTCCGCGCCTCAATTGCCATCCCCTTCCTCGACCACCTGTTGTCCGAGCTGAACTCCCGTTTTCAGCACAGCAAACTGGCAGCTGATGTTCTGAGCCTGGTACCCGAGACTCTCCTCCAGAATACAGTGGCAGGATTCAATGCCATACCTGAAGGGCTGGAGTCATTGGCCACCCTATGGGATACAGACCTCCCTGACCATGGGTCTCTTGAAGCGGAGTACAACAGGTGGATCTCCAAATGGAGATCAGTGCAGGATGAAGCAGCGGCTGAGGGGAAGGAAGCTCATCTGCCGGCAACAGCAGCAGCAGCACTTGGCAAATGTGATGAGCAGCTGTATCCCAATATCAGCACCATTCTAAGACAATTGTGCACTCTGCCTGTAACTACTTCAGAAGTGGAAAGGAGCATCAGCCGACTGAAAACAATCAAGACCTATCTCAGAAGCTCTACCGCAGAGGACAGGTTGAACGGCCTTGCCTTGATGCGCATTCACTATGACAGGGATGTCAATGTGTCTAATGTTGTTGACAGGTTCGCTGCCATGTTCAGAACACGAATGATGCTGCAGGCGGCAAGAATGCTTAACCAGTAGTAGGCCTACCCTGAATGAGTGTCAGACTTTCTCTGTGTTCTACTAGTTGATTGGGACGGGTGCCAAGAAAGTGAGTTTCTGTTCATATAGTAAGTGACAATATATGAGACTTGTGAGACATTTGTGGTGGTGTTTACAAGAAAAAATACAACTGTTCAGTTTCTGTGCTCTTCCAAGACTTTGCAGTACTTGAAATTTTGACTTTGCTCAGCTGGGAAAATATTTTGAGCTCTTGTCTGGACGTGCTTTTGTCTCATGTGTGGATGATTGTTTGGGATCAAGCATACTTGGTGAGTAGGATATTTTGTTTGTTCTTTTGAGTAATACATTGTATTTTTCTTTGAGCAAGGGAAAGTAAATTTTAATGTGTACATGCCATGTACACCCTGTCCCCCCTCGCCTCAAAAAAAAAAAAATATGACAACAACAAAAATCCAAAGACAAGACGTTTTCAGATCTGATTGGTTATACATTATATAAATTTCTTGCCTTTGAATGACCTCCCAAAACACTGCCAAAATGCACCAGATTGCACAGATTTGCACCATTTTTCTCAAAATTTTCCGGGGGGGCATGCCCCCGGACCCCCCTAGAGGGGCGTGCCTGCTTCGCAGGCACGCACTCGTGGCTTCGCCACTTCGATGAGAAGACCCTAAAACAATTTTAAGCACCCCCCCTCAAAAAACTTTGATCCGGCCCTGTCTCGTTCTTATAAATTTTACCGAAGTATTTCAAAACCATTTTTTAATAAATCGGACAGAGTACCCCGGGTACTGTGTCCGGAAATGTTGCCCATAACGACCATTTCAGCCTCACTCAGTACGGTGTTCACGGCTCTGCACAAGAATGTGCACTTGGGAAGTCATACAGTGGAGCTTGCATGAATGCAAAAGTTTCGAGCAAAGCTGCGAATGCCCACGGCGAGAATAAAATTACAATTCGACAAATACACCTACTATAGTCTTACACGTCTCGCCTGTGATACCAACGCTCGACAGCTCGATGCTATAGAGTGGCAAGATGGGTCATGGACGTTTCGCCCCAATTGCGACATTCGGAACGTCGTTTAGCTTAAGATTACACCCGAATCACGCGCATCGTTAAGTACACCCGAATCACGCGCATCGTTAAGGTGCATGGAGTACAGTACCGCCGAGCAAGACGTTTGTCACAAAACGCAGATTCATTAATGCGGCCGGATCTTAGCTAAACGAAGTGCCGAATGTCGCAATTGGGGCGAAACGTCCAGCACCCTATAGAGTGGCAAGATGACTCGGATGAGGCAAGTCTAACACGAACATTCGTTGCATGTGTGACTGTGACGTCTGTGGTCCCTTCATCAGTACTGAACCCCCAAAATTGGTCCACCGAAGCAGTTTCAAATACGGGTGAAATGCAAGGATTGGCGACTTCTTCCACTATGATATCAACGCAAAACGAATGCAGCATACATACTCGCTTGACCTCCCGTAGACTTTGGACACCGTGCAAGTTAGGCATATAGAGTTATCTACCCTTGTAGGGGCGATATCAAAACACAACTTATGTTACAGAAAAGGAAACTGGTACGCGATATGACAAATTTCTTTTATTCCGATAACTGTGATGATATTTCCATCCATTGTCTTCTTTTTTTACATACATAAGCTGAAAGCTTCTACCTCAGCGCTATAAGAAAAAGTGGTACACTTTTAATTTCAGTGGCACAAAGTCCTGCTGAGGAAAAGAACAGCCAAACTCTTCACACACACACACACACACACACACACACACACACACACACACACACACACACACACACTCGCACACGCACACACACACACACATACACACACATACACATACAAATACGCATACAAATACACACACATATACAAACACACATATACAAATACACACACTCATACACACACAAACATAAAGATGAACACATGCACACACAAACATACATACACACACATACACAGATCTTACACAAACAGGTGTGCACACACATACACACACTGCAAACACACATGTACCCCTGCCCCATCTGCAGGCTCAAACTGAACAGTTGGAAATATTTCACTTCTGTCATGACAAATGAGAAGTGTCCAATGAAGAATGTGAGCAAAATTGACAGTGGCCCTAGAGTGGTTACTGTGGTGGAAACTTAGGAGCAGCATATGTCCATGTGTGTGTGTTTTAAAGTGTGTGTGTGTGTGTTTTAGAGTCTGTGTGTGTGTGTGTGTGTTTTAAAAAGTGTGTGTGTGTGTGTGTGTGTGTGTTTTAGAGTGTGTGTGTGTGTGTGTGTGTTTTAGAGTGTGTGTGTGTTTTAGAGTCTGTGTGTGTGTGTGTGTGTGTTTTAGAGTCTGTGTGTGTGTGTGTGTGTTTTAGAGTCTGTGTGTGTGTGTGTGTTTTAGAGTCTGTGTGTGTGTGTGTGTTTTAGAGTCTGTGTGTGTGTGTGTGTGTGTTTTAGAGTCTGTGTGTGTGTGTGTGTTTTAGAGTCTGTGTGTGTGTGTGTGTGTGTGTATGCATTTTTTGTCTGGGGTCAGCAGGTGTGGTGGTCAATGGTCCAGGTCAGCAGGTGTGGTCAGTGCTCCAGGTCAGCAGGTGTGGTGGTCAGTGCTCCAGGTCAGCAGGAGTGGTGGTCAGTGCTCCAGGTCAGGTGTGTGGTCCTACATTAACTTCCTTGGCCAGCGTGCACTGTTTCAATCAGGGGCTGAAAGTTCTAAAAACAAATGCTCCAGGATTTGAGCAAAAAACAAATAAATAAATAAATAACTAGAGGGCACTCTGAGACCACAAATCTTTGCCAAGAATTTCTCTTCCATGGCCTGTGTCATTAATAAAAGCAACATTTTCTGCTAGTCGGGCAGCATTCTGTGAACCCAAGTCAGTAGTGACTCTAGTCTCTAGTGGACTTGCCAGTCAGGCCGCATTCTGTGAACCCAAGTCAGTAGTGACTCTAGTCTCTAGTGGACTTGCTAGTCAGGCCGCATTCTGTGAACCCAAGTCAGGAGTGACTCTCGTCTCTAGTGGATTTGCTAGTCAGGCCGATTTCTGTGAACCCAAGTCAGGAGTGACTCTCGTCTCTAGTGGACTTGCTAGTCAGGCCGCATTCTGTGAACCCAAGTCAGGAGTGACTCTAGTCTCTAGTGGACTTGCTAGTCAGGCCGCATTCTGTGAACCCAAGTCAGGAGTGACTCTAGTCTCTAGTGGACTTGCTAGTCAGGCCGCATTCTGTGAACCCAAGTCAGGAGTGACTCTAGTCTCTAGTGGACTTGCTAGTCAGGCCGCATTCTGTGAACCCAAGTCAGGAGTGACTCTAGTCTGTAGTGGACTTGCTAGTCAGGCCGCATTCTGTGAACCCAAGTCAGGAGTGACTCTAGTCTCTAGTGGACTAGAATGGGCAGGCTGAAGTTTTGTTCATTTCATTGGCTGTAAAAGTGATTTGCTTGTGGAATGCATATGCTTTGTCATCAATAGTTTGACATCATGAATGATGCACCATAAAATCTCTCCTAATGCTTCCAAATCCCAAACTACATCACTGATAACATTCTCTTTATGGTTGTAATTCCCAAACTATACAGTGTATAACGGAAAACCTCCTAAATTTGAGAGATTGTTCCTTGGGTGAAATCCTCCCCTTCCACCTAGTTGCGTCAGAATCCATTGTGAATTTTGAGTAATTTTGTTGAATAACTAATTAACAGACCCAGGGTAATTCATAACCTCAGTGGTAATGTGGCAGTGGCAGTGGTGATCAATTATCATCACCATCATCATAATCTTTTTCATCAACATCATCATTTGAAACATTATCAATCGTATCATCACAATAATAATTATCTGTGGCATTATCATCATCATCATCTGTTGTTGTTGCTGATGTTGTCTCTGCATCCAGACATTTCTTCCATTGGAGCCTTGTGGGAGCAGTAGCAGCCTGACCACGCCAAGCATTCTAATTCAACAAAGGCAACACTTCTTTGCAAAGGATCACAGATCATTTATCACATTTGGTCTTTGTACAACAATTGATTGGGGCTATATTCCACAAGGACAGTCCATTATTTAACTGTACAAAACTTGATTGTTACTTTACGACATCCTTTAACAGTCAATGATGCAACAACTAAGAATGTGCTCCTGAGTAAATCTGAGTCTACACACGAAAACATCAGTCACTGATTAAAATGTGACAGTAAAAGCATGGTTTAATATAGCGATGTATCGCCCATGTCTAGGTCTCAAACCACTTAGTAATTTACTCCAACTGCAATTTTGGTATCCAGTGAGGAAATGGTCTGTCCCCACAAACAGCTCATCCCTCTCACACACACACGCAGGCACGCACACACACACGCACATCCCAACCCCATTCCTTTCCCCTGTCCACTCAGTTCCCCTCCACTCGTGCCATCCACACACTCGATACCCCACCCCCTCTCATACTCATCCCTCCTCTCTTCCTGCATGAACATGTGTGTTTGTGTGTGTGTGTTTGTGTGTGCGTGTGTGCCTGTGTGTGTGTGTGTGTGTCTGTGTGTGTGTGTGAGACACAAGTGTTTACAGACCAGATGAGATAAATCTTCTCACACACTTTTGACCAGTGTTTGTATTCTGTGTATCTCTGGATGTGGTTGTGAGTCAGGATTTGGATCCAATAGTCTGATCAATTTTCAGCACTGTGCACTTGTGTGTGTGTGTGTGTGTGTGTGTGTTTAATGTGTAGGGGATGTTTGTATGTGTGTGTGTGTATGTGTGTGTGTGTGAGAATGAATATGCGTGTGTGTGTGTGTATTGCATGTGTGTATTTTGCAATGTGTGTGTGTATTTTGCATGTGTGTGTGCGTGTGTGTGTCAGATGCCCATGTGAATGTGTGCGTCTGTCTGCCTGTTGTTAGCATCTCTCCACTCCTTTATCCCCCCCACCCACCCACCCCCCCCCCACCCCCCTCCCCACCTTTCTCTCCATCTCTGACTAGAGGTTGGCATTGGGGAACATTTCTGTGACTGGTGCTACATGATGCGGAAGCTGGATGGTGCAGACTATGGTCTGTCGTTCTTGTGGCGTCTTGGCATCAAAGCGAATAACAGACCGATGCATTCTGGGATGCCTCTTGGCAAGTTCTGCCTCCGTCTGCTCAAGCTGCCTGGATGGTTCCTCTCCAACCAAATCTGGGTTCGGAGGGTAGAGGTCATCACCTGCACAAACAGGGAGAAAACAACATGAATGCTGGTTTGTTTGATGTTGTATGGGAAGCAACACCATGAAGTTTTCCTGTCTCGATATGAATGCTGACTGTGTTTTAACAACACCCAAGAGAACTCAGGAAGTATTGAATAAGAAATGGGTGAAGATAAGGGGGAGGAGGAAAGAACAGAATTGGAGTCCTGAGGGAAAAAGAAAAGAAAAGATAACAAGACAACCAGCATCAGCATCACTAGCAACAATGGATGGATGGATGGATGGATGGATGGACGGCTGGACGGACGGACGGCTGGAGGGACAGATGGATGGAGTTTTAGGGCCCATCAGCCTTGTAGGCTATATAAGGCCACAACATTAATAAACACCCATATTTATCAAAATATTAAAAATCTCCACGACAATAGAGTTTAGTAAAATTCACTTAATCATTCACACGAAATCCATTAAATCGAGTCCCACTGCCCATCAGCCCGCAAAGGATGTGTAGAACCTTCAACACGAAAAAGTATAAAGGGCGATAGGGCAAAATTCACAACAACAACAACAACACCAGTTTATGGCTTATTCAACATTATCATCATATCATCATCAAATGACCATCATCATCATCATATCATCATTGTCGTTGTCATCATCATCATCATCATCATCATCATCATCATCATCATCATCACCTGGAAGCAGAGAGAGCATGGCATCCTGACAGCTGACAAGGACAGGGAAGTACAGCTGCACTCGATGCACAGCCAGCTGACTGCTGCAGAAGTGGGAGAGCCTAGGAATGCTGGGGAAAGCCAGGAGGCGTGCCAGTTCATAGCGCTGTGGTGGTGCCACACCCACTTCCTCCAAGATGGCGAGTCTCAGGAACTTGGCAGGGGAATCCCACTGCAAGTTAGGGGGCAAGTCAGCTTCCATCGATTACAGAGTTTATTCCTTTAGGTTTTTTCATCAACCCACCTCCTTTGAACATTGGCAGTCTTTATTCCGGTGTTTTCTTTGATGTAATAATGTGTTGTTCAGAGATTACAGGTTATTAACACTTGGATTGTCTGTGCGTGTGTGTATGTGTGCATATAAGAGGAAATTACTATGCTAAATTCCATTGATTTTATTAAAACTACCTCTGTGTGTCTGTGTGTGTGTGTCTGTCTGTCAGTCTGTCTCTGTCTGTCCATCCATCTGTCTATGCATCCATCTTTTTTTTCTCTCCCACTTGCATGCACAATCACCTTTCTGTTTCTTTCATTCTTTACTGGCGCATGAGTGGGAGCAGTTCTATTATTGTTGCATCTAGGACTTAGGCCTACAACAAAACTAAGTTGTGGTAAGGATAACATGGCAAAAAAAAAGGAAGGGTGTGTGTGGGGGTGTGTGTGTGGGGTGTGTGTGTGTGTGTGTGGGGGGGGGGGTGTTCAGTAGGTCAGTCTGAATATATTTTGGGGGTTTGTATTTGTTTTAGAAGAGGTTATATATTGAGCATAAAGCAAGTTTCTCTTTAGCAAAAAGTTGTTTTTAAAACATAAATAGTGGATTCCCCAAGTGTTCAGTGGGAAGGGAAGATGGGCAGCATGCCGCTTGTAGTTTACTGTCTTTTTTTCTCTTTTTTTTTCATGCAAAAAAGATTCAGGTTGGCATGAGAAAATAGGGTTGGTCGAGTTACCGTAACCACAGCTTTTTGGGGGGAGGGGCCGGGGCCTACGCCAAAATCAATGTCAGACACAGCATGCTAAATAAGCCTCTTTGACTGCTTGGGGCCGCCCCTGCTTGAGCTACTGGAGAAGGCCCCATAAGCCCTGCCACCAGGGGGGTCCCAGCTGAGGAGGAAAGGTTCAACAACTCCAGCTATACATGTATGGTGCTTGTTACATAAGTTCAATAATATCACAACTTTGAGGCAAAAACTCCTTACTGCACATGTCCACAAGACTAAATCCAACAACTGCACCATAAGTTGATAGAACATTTAGAAAATGCACTTACACAGTCTTTGCTGCAGATCATCCGTATACCTCGAGATTGCTGGTACAGGCTGAAACTGCTCCAGTATTCATATCTATTCCTCTCCTAACTCAAACCGCTTTGATGGCATCTTCAACTGATACACTGCGTTCTACACAAGATCAACAATATCTGCACCGTTACCTGTGAGTGAACTGTCTCTGTCTCATCATGGTTGGCATTGGGTCTAGTTGCCAGGCAACACAGAAAAAACGCCGTGTCATACCGGCGTCCACGCCGCCTGCCGCTGGAGATGGGAGTGAGCCAGTTGGACCACTCGTAGAGCGCACCCACGTCTGGCACCAAGCCTAGCTCCCGACACATGCTGATGAACTGCCCTGCGTCCTTCGTCACGCGTTCCCTCCATTTGTTCAACTCCATTTCATCCAAGAGGAGAGCGTTGCCGTGGGTCCCCTTCCCTGCCTGACGAAAAGTCCCCCCCACGTCGACGTTCCTACGGGCCAGCAGGATTCCGGACTCCTCGAACGTTTCTCTTATGGCGCACAGTCGGAAGGCGATCTCGCTCGGAACTGATCGGAACTGTTCCGGTCTGGTACGACTGAACATTGGGGTGCCTGGACCTCCAGTCTTCATAGCGGCGAAGATCTCCTCCCGCCAGCGACTTCCTGCGGTGTCGAAGATGTCGATCCACTCCTGAGAAAAATCTGCATCCTCTGCTACGCCGCCTGGGAAGACGTAGAGGTTGGGCATGAAGCCACTCCTCCCGCTCCTTTTCAACAGCAAAACGTCGAAGTCCTCTCCACCCGCTTCGCGCGTTGTGACGTCGCCTGTTGCAGGGACAATCGTATTTTTGTCTTCTTCACAACGCTCAGCTACAAGGATGAGGGTGGATGCCTCGCGCCAATGCTTTAGAACGGCTGCCATGCTCTGGTGTTACCCGATTCAGTGACTGCGTGAGCTTTCACACCGAATGCGAATGATGCGAAACGGGACAGGGTGGTTGGGATAAGGGTTGGATAAGGGTTCAAAGGTGATTTTATCTTACGACACAGGCTCGGTCATCGTGCGCTTTCAATCAGGCAACCATACATCGAGGAGTGACTTGTTCGTTATCATCCATGTCGTTACACTGACAACATTGACACGATGTACATGTAACAGTGTAATTGTAATAGCTACGGAAAGTGGTGATTTTTGGAGAATGAGCAAATCACTCTGGCTATCTTTTTTACAATCACCCGAGAGTTACCTTTCTTTACTGAGCGGGGGAACGTGTCAAAATCTTCACCAGGCTCTGTTCATAGTATTCTTATGCGTAAAAGAAGGGAGATCTCACCATATTTATGTATCAAATCCAGGAATGAAATAAGGCTCGTTCTGCATCTGAATACGAACGGCTTGTGAAATCTACTTGAAACAGTTTTGTACTTTCTAAATCAACCAATGAAATGAGGCTTGACATTTGACCTAGTGAACTTTCAGCACATGACGCTGGTCACAGGACAACCTACTCTTCCGCTGTGCAGACTGAAAGGCAACCAGTGAACCACCCACCTCGCCCAAGCGTGCTTTCGTGTCGTGTGTGTACTGAACAAGGATGGCTTCTGCTCGGAATCAGTGAGTATTCTCAGCTGCAGCATGGAACGGTTACTCTAAATCGACAATTACTTGGCGCGCGATTCCGACGGTGGAATTGATTGTTGGAAGAAAAACAAAAGTCCGTGTTGTTGATTTATCTGTTGTCACTGTCAGTCTAGAGCTTCGATCGGACCCAGCGCGTCGTCGTGTTTGAAGAGACCACTAGAATATAGATGCATGGCATTTCAGCCCTACGGAAGGGTAACCTTCAGCAGACTCTCCTGACACTCTTTGTAATTTTGATTTGCTTGTAATTGTTTGCGTCGATGTAGTCCTGAATGAAGTTTTGCATGGCGTGTTGTAAAAATTACGTCGTCTGCTAGTGCTGCGACACTCGGTTTTCCACCTCATTCAAATCTAGTTTGTTGTACGAATCGGACAGGGGGAAAATCAATCTGATATCCCGCAATTAAAAAAAAATCAACTATATACTGTTTACATAACTTCCTTGGTCGTGGATGAGGAATGAGCTTGCTTCCTCGACTGAAAACAAGCAACGCACCATCTACATGATCTAGGATCTGAGAGAAATTAATATGTGAAGTGTTAGTGTTACAAATAGTTGCTGGAAGCGTCGCGCGAGATTTCTCTGAATTTCCAACTTGCCACCTTTTTTCGCTCAACATTTATTTTCAGCATACTTTTTGGCGTTTGTTTGAACAGACATTCGGCTGTCATTGCTATGAACATTGCAAACAATGACACCGATATTGTAAGAAGCCTGCAAAGCCTGCCTAATAGTTATCAAAACTTTCTTAGAGTAAAGATCGGCCTGCTTGCAGAATTAATTAGATTGGTTTATGATGCAGTCACATGACCTTTACTCAACCATTGAACATGTTACACTGTACATGTTTACATAACTCATTCATCCCTCCCTCCCCTCCCTCCCTCCCTCCCTCCCTCCCCTCCCCCCTCTCTCTCTCTCTCTCTCTCTCTCTCTCTCTCTCTCTCTCTCTCTCTCTCTCTGCATGTATATATGTGTGCATGCACATGTGTGTGTTTGTTGTGTACAAGTGGATGAAAACAATATGCAGATGGGTGCCAGGTGCTAGCAATAACATAGCCTTAACCCAACTCTAACCATAACTCTGACCTTAACTCTGACCCAAACTCCAAACCTAAACCCATCACCTAACCCCAAACCTAAATCCTAACCCTAGTGTCAGTGAATGAGTGGTGTTCTTGTCTGGGAAGAATTCAGACTGTCAAAGCCATAGTACATGCAATGCCAGGAGCTATTTATTCAAGGATCTGCATGTAATATTCATTGTTTCTGAAACATAGGTTGATAGAAAGAAAAACAAACTAGTGGAAAGAACTCCAACTAGCACAGTTTGACCAGCAGCTGTAAACTTTTGCTGAAAGGTTCACACAGCATGAGGTAAATTTCTCTGTGTTGCAAAGCACTTAAGAAGAAGAAGAGGAGGAGGAGGAGGAGGAGGAGGAGGTGCAGCAGCAGCAGCAGCAGCAGCAGAAGAAGAAGAAGAAGAAGAAGAAGAAGAAGAAGAAGAAGAAGAAGAAGAAGAAGAAGAAGAAGAAGAAGAAGAAAAAGAGGAGGAGGAGTTGCCCTTGTTGAAAGGTTTGATATCTTAATTTCTAGCCACACATTTCTCTTACCATCTGCAAACCTGCTACTACTACTAGTGTTAGAGTCTGTCCCATGTTATCAGTGAGGGTGAAGCAGGGCCTACTTTCCACCCACTGCTCAACAAGTTTTTGCTCTGTAGAAACCAGGATATCTGGAGCAGGGGATTTTTGTATAGATCTGTTTTCTGGACAGGGGGTCCCTGGACCTGACCTTGACCCTGTACAGCTCCATGTGACCTTCTCCTGCAGTTC
>JAWQFJ010002716.1:102030-104530 GCA_034096865.1 Theodoxus fluviatilis | reverse complement strand
CCGTATTGCCCAGGGCCCGTATTCACAACGGCAATTTATCTTTTTAACACTCGATTTATCCCCTAGCCCCGCGTTATCTTGATCGGTTAGATAAGGTACGCTCGTCAGAGGATCCTAGGTTGCGCTTTGCTATATATACTGCTTTCCAGCCAAGGGAGAGCGGAACAGGCAGTTGGAATCATCTGAGTTTAGAGATAAATCGGAGTTAAAATAAATCGTTGATAAATCGCCGTTGTGAATACGGGCCCATGGCAAGCAAATGTCCTCTTCAGGCAAGGAAAAGTCGATCTAGACTTGCCTGCACTTGCAACCAAGTTTCCTCTGATTTATTTTAGAATTGAAGCACACGACTTGAAAACTGTGTTAACACACAGTGTCACAGTTATGCTGGTATCCTCCAAACCACCTGTATAATTTGCACACCATGATTGTGATGTTGTTTACATTGTCAATGTTACACATGTGACAAGGTGCACTTTTGTGCCACCATGACCCATCACTAGTTTTGTTCTTTTTGTGTTAGTTTTCAATCAAAGCATTTTTTTCTTCTGACGTCATTCATGACATCATTAAACTGACCATGGGGACAGGTTTGCCATTGTGCTTTTGTATAACTGTGTTAGTATCAGATTAAATATTATATACAGTAGTCACCGCTTATTAAAAACACATTGGGACCGAACAAAGGTGTTTTTAATAAGCGGCGTTTTTATTAACCGTTTGCGTGTTGAACATGTCCATCAGTAACGATGTAAATCCGGACCGGACCAACTGTATTAAAAAAACGGCTGTTTTTATTAACCGCGAATTTATAAGCGGCGACTACTGTACTGAGAAAGCCTCTTCCTAATTGTTTCTTTTCAAACATATCGAACCTATTTCCCTTTTCAACATCTCTCTATTTCCATATTTCGTTCCCCCCCCCCCCCCCCCCCCCCCCCCCCCCCCCGATATTTATCTAGTTAGTGTGATTACTGCATTGGGGCAAACAAATTTCAATCCTGTGAGTTTGAATTTTGGTTTCAGGCAAGTGAATTTCCAATCTTCTTGCCCAAATGGGCAAGCAGGTTTGAGAAATTGTCAGACCGTGTCATCATCATCAATGAGTTATTGTCATTGTTGTCCTTATCATCATATTTATTATCATCAGTCATCATGAATGAGGAGTAATCATCTGCATTGTCATCATCATCAACATCATTAACATCATCATCATCATCATCATCATCATCATCATCATCATCATCATCATCATCATCATCATCATCATCCATGATGTTGCTGGTGGTGGTGTGGTGTTGAAAGTCCATTGGTCAACAATTTGTTGTTATGTGTACTTTGCAGGCTCCTGACCCCAGAGGACTTCAAGCTTTACTACGGAGCAGATGAAGTCCACCTCAGTGCCAAGGTCAGTAAATACAGGGGAAAAAGGGGAAATGTGTGTGTGTGTGTGTGTGCGTGCATGCGTGCATGCGTGTGTGCATGTGTGTGTCTGTGTGTGTGTATGTGTGTGTGTGTGTGTGTACATGTGTGTGTGTACATGTGTGTGTGTGTGTGTGTGTGTGTGTGTGTGTGTGTGTGAGAGAGAGAGAGAGAGAGAGAGAGAGAGAGAGAGAGAGATTTTCATGCACATGTGTGTGTATGTTTGTGTGTGTGTGTGTGTGTGTGTGTGTGTGTGTGTGTGTGTGTGTGTGTGTACTTGTGTGTGTATGTATGTATGTATGTATGTATGTATGTATGTATTTTGGCTCTTATATAGCGCCAATCTCACACCCAAAGGCATGCTCAAGGCGCTCAACACGTTCACCCTTTGAATAAAAGAGTTTTTAGCTGTGACTTGAAAGTCTGTATTGAAGGAGATTTCCTCAGTCTGT
Organism: Theodoxus fluviatilis; assembly: GCA_034096865.1. NCBI lineage: Eukaryota > Metazoa > Mollusca > Gastropoda > Cycloneritida > Neritidae > Theodoxus > Theodoxus fluviatilis. The sequence goes on along the minus strand of JAWQFJ010002716.1, from coordinate 102,656 downwards.
CTGGGATATCGTTCCAGAGTTTTGGTCCAGCATACGAGAATGCTCTCTCCCCAGATCTCTTGGTGTTGTAGCGTGGCACATGGAGTAATGACTGCGCCGAAGATCTGAGATCCCTCACACTCTTATCAGTCTTGAGGAGCTCAACCAGATACAGCGGGGCCAAACCATTGACGCACTTGAACACATGACACAGTGTTTTGAACATTCAGCGTGGCTGAGACTAGTGAATATAGTCTCAGCAACAGGTTGGTCACGTGATAGCCTTAATTCTTCCATAACATGCATACCACCGTTCTGAACACAGAGTCTCGGCCACGCTGAATGGCATATCACATCGTGAGTGTATTCCTCCGCTTGTTGTGATACACTCGATACTGGCAGCCATGTTTTCGTCAATTCATTTTCTAAACATCGATTTCCCATGAATGTAAAACTTGTATGCGGTAAAATTCGAATCACAAGAGTGTAATATTGTGAACTCTACTAATTATAAGGACTTTGAATACAACAGCAATATTTATACTTCATTGAGCGAGTAAGGCAACCAATCCCGTCTGCATAATCTTCGATACACACAGAAACCCACTGAGTGCTTTTGCTGATGAGGAATCATTAATTTAATGTAT
>JAWQFJ010002716.1:57030-97030 GCA_034096865.1 Theodoxus fluviatilis | reverse complement strand
ATTTCTCTCCCAGCGGCTGTGAGTAGGCACCCTGCAATGGTGTGGGAATTTCTCTCCCAGTGGCTGTGAGTAGGCACCCTGCAGTGGTGTGGGAATTTCTCTCCCAGTGAGTAGGCACCCTGCAATGGTGTGGGAATTTCTCTCCCAGTGGCTGTGAGTAGGCACCCTGCAGTGGTGTGGGAATTTCTCTCCCAGCGGCTGTGAGTAGGCACCCTGCAATGGTGTGGGAATTTCTCTCCCAGTGGCTGTGAGTAGGCACCCTGCAATGGTGTGGGAATTTCTCTCCCAGTGAGTAGGCACCCTGCAATGGTGTGGGAATTTCTCTCCCAGTGGCTGTGAGTAGGCAGCCTGTAATGGTGTGGGAATTTCTCTCCCAGTGAGTAGGCACCCTGCAATGGTGTGGGAATTTCTCTCCCAGCGGCTGTGAGTAGGCACCCTGCAATGATGTGGGAATTTCTCTCCCAGCGGCTGTGAGTAGGCACCCTGCAATGGTGTGGGAATTTCTCTCCCAGTGGCTGTGAGTAGGCACCCTGCAATGGTGTGGGAATTTCTCTCCCAGCGGCTGTGAGTAGGCACCCTGCAATGGTGTGGGAATTTCTCTCCCAGTGGCTGTGAGTAGGCACCCTGCAATGGTGTGGGAATTTCTCTCCCAGTGAGTAGGCACCCTGCAGTGGTGTGGGAATTTCTCTCCCAGTGAGTAGGCACCCTGCAATGGTGTGGGAATTTCTCTCCCAGTGAGTAGGCACCCTGCAATGGTGTGGGAATTTCTCTCCCAGTGAGTAGGCACCCTGCAGTGGTGTGGGAATTTCTCTCCCAGCGGCTGTGAGTAGGCACCCTGCAATGGTGTGGGAATTTCTCTCCCAGTGAGTAGGCACCCTGCAGTGGTGTGGGAATTTCTCTCCCAGTGGCTGTGAGTAGGCACCCTGCAGTGGTGTGGGAATTTCTCTCCCAGTGAGTAGGCACCCTGCAATGGTGTGGGAATTTCTCTCCCAGTGGCTGTGAGTAGGCACCCTGCAGTGGTGTGGGAATTTCTCTCCCAGTGAGTAGGCACCCTGCAATGGTGTGGGAATTTCTCTCCCAGTGAGTAGGCACCCTGCAGTGGTGTGGGAATTTCTCTCCCAGTGAGTAGGCACCCTGCAATGGTGTGGGAATTTCTCTCCCAGCGGCTGTGAGTAGGCACCCTGCAATGGTGTGGGAATTTCTCTCCCAGTGGCTGTGAGTAGGCACCCTGCAATGGTGTGGGAATTTCTCTCCCAGGCTGTGAGTAGGCACCCTGCAATGGTGTGGGAATTTCTCTCCCAGTGGCTGTGAGTAGGCACCCTGCAATGGTGTGGGAATTTCTCTCCCAGTGAGTAGGCACCCTGCAATGGTGTGGGAATTTCTCTCCCAGTGAGTAGGCACCCTGCAATGGTGTGGGAATTTCTCTCCCAGTGGCTGTGAGTAGGCACCCTGCAATGGTGTGGGAATTTCTCTCCCAGGGGCTGTGAGTAGGCACCCTGCAATGGTGTGGGAATTTCTCTCCCAGGCTGTGAGTAGGCACCCTGCAATGGTGTGGGAATTTCTCTCCCAGTGAGTAGGCACCCTGCAATGGTGTGGGAATTTCTCTCCCAGTGAGTAGGCACCCTGCAATGGTGTGGGAATTTCTCTCCCAGTGAGTAGGCACCCTGCAATGGTGTGGGAATTTCTCTCCCAGTGGCTGTGAGTAGGCACCCTGCAATGGTGTGGGAATTTCTCTCCCAGTGGCTGTGAGTAGGCACCCTGCAATGGTGTGGGAATTTCTCTCCCAGTGAGTAGGCACCCTGCAATGGTGTGGGAATTTCTCTCCCAGTGAGTAGGCACCCTGCAATGGTGTGGGAATTTCTCTCCCAGCGGCTGTGAGTAGGCACCCTGCAATGGTGTGGGAATTTCTCTCCCAGTGGCTGTGAGTAGGCACCCTGCAATGGTGTGGGAATTTCTCTCCCAGTGGCTGTGAGTAGGCACCCTGCAATGGTGTGGGAATTTCTCTCCCAGTGGCTGTGAGTAGGCACCCTGCAATGGTGTGGGAATTTCTCTCCCAGTGAGTAGGCACCCTGCAATGGTGTGGGAATTTCTCTCCCAGTGGCTGTGAGTAGGCACCCTGCAATGGTGTGGGAATTTCTCTCCCAGTGAGTAGGCACCCTGCAATGGTGTGGGAATTTCTCTCCCAGTGAGTAGGCACCCTGCAATGGTGTGGGAATTTCTCTCCCAGTGAGTAGGCACCCTGCAATGGTGTGGGAATTTCTCTCCCAGTGAGTAGGCACCCTGCAATGGTGTGGGAATGGCTGTGAGTAGGCACCCTGCAATGGTGTGGGAATTTCTCTCCCAGTGAGTAGGCACCCTGCAATGGTGTGGGAATTTCTCTCCCAGTGGCTGTGAGTAGGCACCCTGCAATGGTGTGGGAATTTCTCTCCCAGTGAGTAGGCACCCTGCAATGGTGTGGGAGTGGCTGTGAGTAGGCACCCTGCAATGGTGTGGGAATTTCTCTCCCAGTGAGTAGGCACCCTGCAGTGGTGTGGGAATTTCTCTCCCAGTGAGTAGGCACCCTGCAATGGTGTGGGAATTTCTCTCCCAGTGAGTAGGCACCCTGCAATGGTGTGGGAATTTCTCTCCCAGTGGCTGTGAGTAGGCACCCTGCAATGGTGTGGGAATTTCTCTCCCAGTGGCTGTGAGTAGGCACCCTGCAATGGTGTGGGAATTTCTCTCCCAGCGGCTGTGAGTAGGCACCCTGCAATGGTGTGGGAATTTCTCTCCCAGTGAGTAGGCACCCTGCAATGGTGTGGGAATTTCTCTCCCAGTGGCTGTGAGTAGGCACCCTGCAATGGTGTGGGAATTTCTCTCCCAGCGGCTGTGAGTAGGCACCCTGCAATGGTGTGGGAATCAGGAGGAAGCTCTGTGAACTTAATTGACATGACATGACATGACATGACATGACATGACATGACATGACATGACATAATGTAACACACTCTTTACCCATCCAAAATATGGAAATCAAAGTGACATTTCCCTGGCATTGGGTAAATGGCTATGTGTGACATTAACTTTGCAATGCAAGACCAAAACCTTTTTTTGTTTGTTAATTATTAACTTTTTTATTATTAATTAATGTATTAATTAAGTTAATTAAAAGGTTGATTGATAATGTGGAAATGCCTTTTCAGCATGAACATTTGTGCAAACTTGGATTTTGTGTGCATGCATGTGCATGAAGGCTCACTTCAACATGCATGTTTGTGATGGTTGTACACAACACCCTTTTCCTGCATGTGATATTTGTGGCAACCCTGACCCCCTGAACTTATGGCCTTGAACTTTTTTTTATCAGGTTTCAAGTGAACAACAGCATCCTGTTCCGTGAAATTGTGGAGTGGTGAGTGTCACATCTGTGTTGCCATCCCAAATACCACGTGACAGATGTCATGTACATTGCAAATCACAGTGCATGTATGGATTTATTGACACCAGATGGGTTCTGAAACCTCTCCTTTTTGAGGCAATTTTCTTCAAGGGGGTATTTGATGTGTTGGTAATGGAATTTTCTAGTAAACCAACGGTTGAAGGAAATTATCAACTGGTTTTTTTACTTCTCATGCTAAGTCAGTTTCTGATGAAATTTCTTTACATTTAAAAAAAAATTAACTGATGCTGTTATTCAGATGACAACAATGTTATATGTATAATGGTGTTTTTTAAACTGTTGCAAGCTGCTTTAGTATTAATAAGAGCAGATGCTGTGATTTTTTTTTTTACATATTGGTGATTGCATTTCTAGGATAAATTTTTTTTGAATGTCATTATTATATTTTTTTTAATACAAAATTCATCTCTACATGTTCATATACTTCATATCATAAAGCGATGCATTTCTTCTGTTTTCTTCTGTATTTCATGTGATGTTAGTGCCCATAGTGTGTGTAGATGTTACTTGACCTACGCTTTTTAACAAAAGTGTATCTATTCTCTGGGCAAATAAAGTATCATCATATCATATTATGTGTGCAGCTAAGATTCTACTAGGAATATAAGATCCTGCTTATTAAACACTAACAAGTGAGATGTTCTCTAACATTGCAACAGAATACCATAGTTTACAGTGAGTGACATATACGTCTATTAGCCCCCACAAAAAAGGTTGTGGTTATCGAAACTGGACTGACCATACCTTGTCCTGCCAACCCTAAACATTGTAATTGATCTTGTTAGAGAGAAAACAGGAAACAAGACGGAAATCAAAAGGAAACAAGTGGAATGCTGCTGCCCAATCTTCCCTTTGAGTACTATTTAATTAAGTAAAAATGTGTTTTCAGCGAAAGATAAAAATGTATTTATGTTCAGATGAATCTACTGTATACATGACATTTCTTAAAACACACACATACACACCCAAAAATGTGCACAAACTCATTCTGGCCCCCTTTAAAAAAATGTTTTCAAGAGAAAAAGTCCAGCCTACCAACTGACCCACCCACCCACCCACTTCCATTTTTTATATAGCTATAACTGTTTGTTTGTTTGTTTGTTTGTTGTTGCCTTATTTGTGTAATTGATTTGTCTTCATCCAGTCGCGTGATCAAGACAGATATGGAGATTGAAGTGCTTCGCTACATCAACAAGATCAGCAGTGAAGCTCACAAGCAGGTGTGTGCCTGCACTCAACAGACTTTCAGTTTGTGTTTGAACCTTGTACCAATCACGTCCCACCCCCCCCCCCCCCCCCACCCCCCCACCCCCCATCCCCCAAATCAACATTTTGCCCTCACTTGCCATTTTTTCTAGCAAGATCTTCATAAGAAAAATGCCCCCATGGGTAGGGGGTAAGAATAGCCCCACCATGTCTCCCTATGCAATTAGTAGAGGTGAATAACTTGGGAAATGAAGATTGATTTATACTCTAACCAGCTCTCATGATTTTTCATGGTCAGTCCCATTAAATAGCCTTCAAAGATGTATAGGTTGTAAAGCTCCATCCATCCATCCATTCATTCATTCATTCATCCATTCATTCATTCATTCATTCATTCATCATTTCATCATATCTTGAAACAGAATATAGAATGCCATGCAGCTTAACAAGGGAAGAGACTTGTTTAGCCCCCAAGTTCAAAGCACACACAAAAATGAACAGGCTGTAATATCAGCATTGCTTTGAAAACTTTGACTTCTGTTGGGGAAAATCATTCCAGTTTGGAGTTTTTTAGCAGTAAAGTAACTGCTTTTCATGTTTTAGGTGCGGAAATGTGACTGTGAATGAACACAAAGTATCCTTATTTTTGTCAACTGCACGTCAGTCAGGAAAGATTCAATATTCAGGTTCTGGGATCGTGGGTGACCCAGTTTTCTCTGCATTGCAGGTCATGCAGGCCACCAGACCGGGCATCTTTGAGTATCAGGTGGAGAGGTGAGCTGACGCTTACACTTACTTACCGTGAGACTGAGGTTGTGGTTTGAGTGTCGCTGGGTGCCGTCTCTCTCTCCTGTCCTTATGTCTGCCTGAAGGGCAATCTGGAGGCAGCCATCTGATGCAGTAGTCAGAAGCATGTGTGATCTCGATAGATCCAGAATTAGGAGAGATTCAAAACTCTGCCCCATTTCTCTCTATGGATGTTTCTGTCTCTCTGTTCCTATCCATCTGTCACTGCCTATCTGTCCATTTTCCATGTGTCTTCCTATCCTTTTTTTCAATTAGCATGCTTATTTCTCTCCAACCATCTTTTGGTTAATCTGTTTGTACACATGTCTGTTGGTCTCTCATTGGAATAATGTCCATCCACATGTCCATCTATTTTTCTTTCTTTTTTTCTCTAATCCTAACTTCCTGTCTACATATCTGTCAATGGATGCATCACATATTCATGCATGTTTTGTATTTCCCCCTGCATAATTTAGGAGCTGTATGTACTGGCAGCCCCCATACTGTATGAATTCTCTCAAATAAACTTGAAGTGGATGTGGTGTATTTCACCCTGCATAATTTAGGAGCTGTATGTACTGACAGCCCCCATACTGAATGAATTCTCTCAAATAGACATGCAGTGCATGTGGTGTATTTCACCCTGCATAATTTAGGAGCTGTATGTACTGACAGCCCCCATACTGAATGTAATCTCTCAAATAGACATGCAGTGCATGTGGTGTATTTCACCCTGCATAATTTAGGAGCTGCATGTACTGGCAGCCCCCATACTGAATGTAATCTCTCAAATAGACATGCAGTGCATATGAACATTTCAAGTGCGCACATCAAGTACAAAACCACCGCATTTCAGTGAAGCTGGAGTGCAGGGGCATTGGGAGGGATGCATACCTTAGGCCCAGTTGCCAACATCTATCCAGGAACCTGTCATTCTAGAACGCTCTTGATGAACTGTGCAACAAGTGATTGGTGACAGGTCAAGTGGAGACAATGAAACATGGAAACAGAAAACCTCCACCACAAGTACTGTGCTGGATGAAGGAAGTATGGGATTAGATCATTTCTGAGGTCACTCGAAGTAACTTCAGGAAATGTGAAGTAACAACTGCCCTTGATAGTTCTGAAGACCACCTTTTGTTTGACAAGGCTGCAGACAAGGAATTTTGGGGAAAATATATAGCTGTGGTTACAGTAACCCTACCAACCCTATTTCTATCGGCCAGCTCTAAACCTTTTTTTTAATCATTGTGCAAAGAAAGAGAGAGATATAAATTTAAAAAATTGGTGGTAATCAATGAATTGTGTACTGACCCACCTTCCCTGCCCTATGAGCACTCAGGAAATGCACTATTTAGTATTTATCCCTCCAGGTTTACTGGAGGTCCTACAGATTTTATCTGTCTGTGTGTCTGTCTGTCCCGACTCCACGGCTTATATCTCAAAAACTACTGGACGGATTTCCTTGAGATTTTGCACACTAACTGGAAGTTAGGTCCGATTGAATGTATCAAGTTTTCAGAATCGAGGCTTGATGAGAAAGTGGTTTTTTAAGGTCGTACACTCCAGAGCGCCTCCCCAAATACGCGTTTCATGGAATGGCGAAATTGCGTAATGTGTGACGTCATCAACAATGTGATGTCATTTGCGAGTAGAGTTTTCATGATAATGGATTTTGAGAACATTGGTGAAAGGATAAAGAAGGATTTTTTACGATGCAAGTAGTCAATTGATGGAATGGCGACCCACTCTACAGCCACGCCCCTTTTCTCGCTGTATCTCGCGTAGTTGTAGTTGCTGGCGCCAAAATGGCTTCCGTATGAACGCACATTCGTTGCGTTGTATTCCGGACATCATTTGTGTCTCATTTTTGCCAGACAGTGAGAAGATTTCTCAGACTGTGATAGACAGGGGTATGAATAAATACTATTCATGTTATTTAGACGAAATTAAGATCTATTAGCAAGCGGATTAAACGGTGGAGGTGACAGCTCGGTGCTTCAGATCAATGCGCCGCACATTATGTATCAACTTTATTTCCATCTTGACGCTGCTAAGCAGAAGATCAACCAACCATCCTCATTGCTCGTGCAAGGCTGGGTAAGTGTTGTTGGGTTTTTAATCATTTATCTGTTACGTGTTTGATGGAGTAACCGAAGCTCGCATTCCAAAATTGTAGAACCTACTCTTGAAGTGTGTGTGGAGCCAAAAAGCTTGCGCAACTGTCCTTCGCACTGACTGTCCTATGCACGGACTGTCCTTTGCATTAACTGTCCTTCACACTGACTGTTCTATGCACTGACTGTCCGATGCACTGACTGTCCTATGCACTTTCACACTGACCAGTGCACAGAATGACCGGCATGTGTCCGAAGCACTGGTGAGCGCGACAAAAACTTTGAGCGGACTGCTAGATCTTTACCCACTGTAGAAAGCGCACTTCCCCTCCTCTCCTTCGTGACAATCTCCTTGTCAGTGCATAGAACAGTCAGTGTGAAGGACAGTTAATGCATAGGACAGTCAGTGCAAAGGACAGTTGTGCAAGCTTTTTGGATCCACACACAACACTTCAACAGTAGCTTAGGTTACTCCATCAAACACGTAACAGATAAATGATTTTTAAAAAAATCACTTACCCAGCCTTGCACGAGCAATGAGCAATGCATGACCAGGTTCGATTCTGCGCTGAAAATTTTTTCCCTCTTTTTTCGAGAGGTTGTGGGTTCGAACCCAACCTGGTTTTTTGTGTTTTTGTGTGTGCATGTTTTTTCTCCCTCTTTTCTTGAAAGGTTGCGGGTTCGAATCCGATCTTTAAAAAAAAATTAAATATATATGCCAAAACCTGGAGGTTCAGCGCCAGCGGTTTTTATATAAGTATACATACAAGTTTTTTCAGCTGAAGAGAAAATGTTCAGTCTGGGCTCTTTTATTTATAAAAAAATTAATTCAAATGGTCCTTTTTCCCCCCATGTTACCATAACCACGACTATGTTTTTCCTTTGGCCTTACAGCAATTTCAGATGTTAAATTCACTCTCGTGGAAGATAGACTTGCAAGTATGCATGCAGCAATTCGGCAGTCTCCAAGATGGTGCTGAGCAATGGTCTCGTACTCAAAAGATAAATAAACATGCAGCAATGGCCATTCCGCTGACTGTGACAGCCTTGGCCACTAAGAAACTACAATTGCATTGAGTGACTGTCTCAAACCAACGGACATTGATTATTGATAGGTTAGCAATGATTCTCCAAGTTTCCACCGACTATGACAGACTTGGCAACTAGGATTGTGAAGGCTGAAGATCTGACATCCACGGATGGTGAAAGTTGCAATGATGGTGATGATTCTTTTGACTATAACAGTCCTGCAAAGCTATTGAATGTCCAACACCTCCCAGCGATCTCTGTGATCATTATTTGTTTATTAAATGTCTCTTTTCTACTTAATTCTTCACTGTGTGTGTGTGATTGTGTGTGTGTGTGTGTGTGTGTGTGTGTGTGTGAGTGTGTATGATAGAGAGAGAGAGAGAGAGAGAGAGAGAGAGAGGACAGAGAGAGACAGAGAGAATGTGTGTGTGTGTTGTGTGTGTGTGTGTGGTGAGAGAGAGAGAGAGAAGAGAGATGAGACGAGAGGAGAGAGCAGAGAGGTGAGAGACAGAGAGAGCTAGACGAGAGGATAGAGACAGAGAGGGAGAGAGAGAGAGTATAGAGAGAGAGAGAGAGAGACGAGGAGAGAGACGAGAGACAGGAGAGAGAGACAGAGAGAGAGAGAGAGAGAGAGAGACAGAGAGAGAGAGAGAGAGAGAGAGAGAGAGAGGAGAGAGAGAGAGAATGTGTGTGTGTGAGAGAGAGAGAGAGAGAGAGAGAGAGACGGAGACGGAGACGGAGGGAGAGAGAGAGAGAGAGAGAGAGAGAGAGAGAGAGAGAGAGAGAGAGAGAGAGAGAGAGAATGTGTGTGTGTGTGTATGTGTGTGAGTGTGTATGTGTGTGAGTGTGATTGTGTGTGTGTGTGTGTGTGTGAGTGTATGCATGTGTAAATGTGTGTATGTGTGTGTGAGTGTCGTGTGTGAGTGTCGTGTGTGTGTGTGTGTGATTGGCTGGGAGCCTTGTGCAAGCCTGTGAGAGAGAATATGGTTTGTTCAAGATTGTCTGTAATTGTTTCAGTCTGTTCCGCCACTACTGCTACTTCCACGGTGGTGTTCGACTCTTGGCTTACACCTGCATCTGTGGCAGGTGAGTTGGAAAAGTTAGAATTTCTCCCCCTCTCCCCCTCTCCCACTCTTGTGTCTGTCCTGGTATGCTGGAATTCAGCAGTGTCATTAACATGCATGGGTTTATGAGTGTATGCATGTTGTGTGTGTGTATGTGTGTGTGTGTGTCTGTCAGTCTGCCTGTGTGTCTGTGTGTGTGCATCTGTGTGTCTCTGTATGTGCATCTGTTTGTGGCAGTATGTTTGTGTGTGTGCATGTGTATGTGTGTGTGTGCATGTGTGTGTGTATGTGTGTGTGTGTAATTGTGAGCATTTGTTTGTATATGTGAGTGTATCTGTGCATGTGTGTGTGCCTTTGTGAGAAAATGTGTGTGTGCATAAGTGAGAATGTGCATGTATGCTCTTTGTGTGTGTGTGTGTGTTTGTGTGTGTGTGTGTTTGTGTGTGTGTGTGTGTGTGCATTTGTGAGAATGTGTGTGTGTGTGCGCATGCACATTTGTAGAATGTGTCTGTGTGAGTGTGCGTGCAAAATACATAATGTGGATAAATACAGTGTATTATAGCAATAGATTCCCTTTGAATACATGTATGTACCTGAGTGGATGGATGATGGGTAAATGAATGAAAGGATTAATATGTATGAGTATATGCATATGTATGAGTATATTCATATGTATGAGTATGTGCATATGTATTTGTGTTACAGTGGAGACAATGGGTCAGTGCTTCACTATGGCCACGCTGGTGCTCCCAATTCCAAGCAAGTCAGCAGTGGAGACATGTGGTGAGTATTCGTCCTCTTGCACTCCATGTTTCTTTCTGTACACGTCCATTTGCCTTTCTGTCCATCGGTCATTTGTCCATGACAACAACATGCAACTGTAGCATCCATAAACATGTATGTTTGAACACTACAAACTAGCCCCAAGCAACGGAAAGCATGCATGTGTATTTGTGTAGAGTGAAGTTTGCTGACGTTTCTACTGCTTGCAGCTTGCTGGACATGGGGGGAGAGTACTACTGCTACGGGGCGGACATCACCTGTTCCTACCCCGCCACCGGCAAGTTCACACCTGAGCAGAAGGGAATCTACAACGCTGTCCTCCAAGCAAGCAAGGCTGTGCTAGGGGCCATCAAGCCAGGTGGGTCATTTATAATGATGATAATGTTGATGATGTTGATGATGATGATGATGATGATGATGATGTAGATGATGATGATGATGATGTTGATGGTGATGATGATGATGATACTTATGTCAATGTTCACTTAAAATACATGGCAGGGCTTTTCATCCCTGGTTGCTCCTGAGCAGGGCTGGTAGTGTCACACCCAGGGAACGTTCCCAGGTCTTCTGTGCGGTAGTCAGGTTTGCTGTGCTCCTGAGCAGTGACTGATAGTGTCACACCCAGGGAACGTTCCCAGGTCTTCTGTGCAGTAGTCAGGTTTGCTGTGCTCCTGAGCAGTGACTGATAGTGTCACACCCAGGGAACGTTCCCAGGTCTTCTGTGCAGTAGTCAGGTTTGCTGTGCTCCTGAGCAGTGACTGATAGTGTCACACCCAGGGAACGTTCCCAGGTCTTCTGTGCAGTAGTCAGGTTTGCTGTGCTCCTGAGCAGTGACTGATAGTGTCACACCCAGGGAACGTTCCCAGGTCTTCTGTGCGGTAGTCAGGTTTGCTGTGCTCCTGAGCAGTGACTGATAGTGTCACACCCAGGGAACGTTCCCAGGTCTTCTGTGCAGTAGTCAGGTTTGCTGTGCTCCTGAGTAGGGCTGATAGTGTCACACCCAGGGAATGTTCCCAGGTCTTCTGTGCGGTAGTCAGGTTTGCCGTCCGCTGTGATAGGGCGATGATGATGATGACGACGAAAGTAAGGAGGAGGAACTGATGATGATGATGATAATAACATCAACAACTGCAATAGACAGAGGAAGAGAGAAAAAGTATCATATACATATTCAAAGAGACAAAGATACATCTACATATGTACACACATAGAGAGACGCCACCAACACCACTGTCATCATCAATCTCAACGTTTTTATTACTACATTATTCTCTCCTCCTTTCCTCCTCTCTCTCCCCCCACCCCCCCACCCCCATCATGGACATCATCAGCATCATCATCATCTTTGTTTTCATCATCATCATTATCACTTTCATCATCATCGTAATCATTTTCATCATCATCGTCGTCATCATCATCATGGTCATCGTCATTGTTGCTTGTTGCCTGCAGGAGTGAGCTACCCGGACATGCACAAGCTGGCAGAGCGGACGTTGCTGGAGGAACTGAAGAAGCTGGGACTGCTGCATGGAGACGTGGATGCCATGATGGCTGCACGTCTCAGCGCCGTCTTCATGCCTCACGGCCTTGGACACTTCATGGGCGTGGACACGCACGACGTGGGGGGCTACCCTGAGGTGCGCGGAATCAGTGCCCCTTTCTTGGAGTGCATGTCCTGCTCGATCTTGGACTGAGAGACAGGCGGATGACTTGGTGCCTGGTTGAGTGGATGTGTGCATGGCCTACTGGCCTTACAAACAAACTGAGGGAAGGAGAGAAAGAGAGGGGGTGGGGGGTGGGGGGGACAGAGAGACAGACAGAAAGACAGACTGGGGATGGGTAGGTGGGAGATATCAACTGTCTAATTGATAGACTTGCATAGAGATACTGAAAGGAATATGTGCAGATAGAGTGGATTGTGTGTGTGTGTGTCTGTGTGTGTGTGTGTGTGTGTGTGAGAGAGAGAGAGAGAGAGAGAGAGAGAGAGAGAGAGAGAGAGAGAGAGAGAGAGAGAGAGAGAGAGAGAGAGAGGAGAGAGTGTGCATGTATGGTGTGGTGTGTGTGTGTGTGAGAGAGTGTGTGTGTGCATGTATGGTGGTGTGTGTGTGTGTGTGATATTGTGTGTGTGTGTGTGTGCATGTATGATGTGGTGTGGTGTGTGCATGTGTGTGTGTGTGTGTGTGATATTGTGTGAGTGTGTGTGTGTGCATGTATGATGTGGTGTGGTGTGTGTGTTTGGTATGGAACTTTATTGTTATTGTTGTTGTTGTTATTGTTGATGTTTACGACACAGGGAGCTGAGAGAAGCAAGCTGCCCAGCCTGCGGTCCCTGCGCCTGGTGAGAGTGATGGAACCCAACATGGTCCTGACTGTGGAACCTGGATGCTACTTCATAGACCACGTGGGTGTCCAGACCCTATTTCCAACCCCCTCACACCCCCTCCCCCCCCCCCCCCCCCCCCCACCTCCCCCACCCCCCCCCCCCCACCCCCCCCACCTCCCCCCCCCCCCCCACCCCCCCCCCCCCCCCACCACCCCCCCCCCCCCCCCCCCCCCCCCCCCCCCCACCCCCCCCCCCCCCCCCCCCCCACCCCACCACCCCAACCCCCACCCAAACCCACCCCCCCCCCCACACCCCCCCCCAAACACCACCCCTCCACCACCACCACCCCTCCCCCCCCCTACCCCCCCCCCCCCCCCACCCCCCCCCCCCCCCCCCCCCCCCCCCCCCCCCCCCCCCCCCCCCCCCCCCCCCCCCCCACACACACACACAAACGTTTGAGGTCCTATGCAAAAGCTTCACAGCAGGGGGTCCTGTCTACTAGAGGTACTATGGCACTGGGGGTCATTAGCTAGGGGCAGTTAGTCTACAGGGGAAACCTTGGACAGTGGCGGCAATGGTCCTACCACATCTATGGAATCTGGGCTAGTCCTGTAGCAATGTCAGAATGATCGAGACTACGCTTCCCCCTCCGCCCTCTCCTGACTGGCCCACGCCCTCAGTGCGTGAATTAGAGCCCAGGAATGGCTGCCTTGTGGACACACTCTGCTGGAGCTAGGGCAAGGTCCCAGCAGCCAGGGTTACGGACAGGCTGATGAGGTATGACATAGGATTGGGGCGGTTCCATGCTGGGTGTGCTGTACTCTGTGGCTGTAGATTTATGGCTTGTCCGCCTATGGAGCCTATGTAAGATCATTGATTACAACCCCCACTAGAGTTGGTTTGAGTAAGGGCAGGTCATCACAGTAGCCATGGTTATTTTCGTTTCAGGAATCATGCAGGAAGACAAAATGAGTCTAAATATTTTTTACCTTCAATCAACAGGTTTGTGGTGTCTGGTTTTTGTGTGTGTCTGCCATTTGATTTGCCTGTCTGTTTCTTCCTTTCTCACTTAATGTGTGTAGAGGAATGAATGCAAGTGAGTGTGTGTGTGTGTGTGTGTGCATGTGTGTGTGTATGTGTGTGTGTATGTGTGTTTGTGTGAGTGAATGTGTGTGTGTGTGTGTGTGTGTGTGAGTGAATGTGTGTGAGTTTGTGTGTGTTTGTGTGTTTGAATGTGTGTGTGTGTGTGTGTGTGTGTGTGTGTGTGTGTGTGTGTGTGTGTGTATTCCTGCCAGCGTTCTTTCTCTCTCTCTCTCTCTCTCTCTCTCTCTCTCTCTCTCTCTCTCTCTCTCAAAACACACTGTTGTGATTGTTTGTTTGTTTGTTTGTTTGTCATTTTTACTGAATTTTCTTTTCCTTTCACAATCACAGTTGCTGGATCAGGCTCTGGCAGACCCTGAGTTGACCCAGTTCCTGGTTCGTGAGCAGATCGCACGCTTTCGTGGATTTGGTGGGGTGAGTGGATGTCACAATATCTAGGATTTGGTGGGGTGAGTGGATGTCACAATATCTAGGATTTGGTGGGGTGAGTGGCTGTCACAGTATCTAGGATTTGGTGGGGTGAGTGGCTGTCACAGTATCTAGGATTTGGTGGGGTGAGTGGCTGTCACAGTATCTAGGATTTGGTGGGGTGAGTGGCTGTCACAGTATCTAGGATTTGGTGGGGTGAGTGGCTGTCACAATATCTAGGATTTGGTGGGGTGAGTGGCTGTCACAGTATCTAGGATTTGGTGGGGTGAGTGGCTGTCACAATATCTAGGATTTGGTGGGGTGAGTGGATGTCACAATATCTAGGATTTGGTGGGGTGAGTGGATGTCACAGTATCTAGGATTTGGTGGGGTGAGTGGCTGTCACAGTATCTAGGATTTGGTGGGGTGAGTGGCTGTCACAGTATCTAGGATTTGGTGGGGTGAGTGGCTGTCACAGTATCTAGGATTTGGTGGGGTGAGTGGCTGTCACAGTATCTAGGATTTGGTGGGGTGAGTGGCTGTCACAGTATCTAGGAGGAAACAAAGTTGTGGTTTAGGTAACATGGCAACCAAAAAAAGGTCGGCAGGTCAGCCTGACCTTTTTCTTTTTCTTTTTAGAAGTGGCTGGATTGAACACGAACCAAACTTTCTTTCAATGAAAACACTGAAAAAAAACTTTTAAATAGAGGTTTCCTCGAGTGCTTTTAGAGCAGGGAAGATGGGACAGTGCCCTGTAGGTTGTTTGCAGTCAATTTATTTTTCTTTTCTTTTCTGTTTCTTGTTTTGCATGACTGAAAAAGTTTAGGGTCAGCAGAAAAAATGTGACCCCGCACCACCAAACCAGTCTTAAGGTGGATTTTATCATTTTTGAGATGTTTATATTTTTGAATTCTACAGAGTTTCCTGATTAATTTGACACCAAAACGAACCTGGTAGCTCAAAAATTGTGGAAGTTATAACGAGTTGAAGTTGAAAACTCAGTCGCGACTTGTTTTGAGAAAATGGACCTCAAAGTTTTGCATGCAATCCTCACACATTCTCCTTAGCAACAGGGTCTTAGAATTATCCAATCATCTTGATTTTTTGCACAGCAGAAGAAACGAAAGAAAGCGCGCGAAAGACCATGTGTTGAGGTTCTGCAAGGGTTACGTGTTGTTTTGCAGGGTCAAAATTGGTTGATTTTGGCAAATAAAAATGCTCTAAATTATCACACTTATAACTCTAATTAATTTTTTAATGCACTTAATTACATTTTAAAGATATAAAACTTATACCATTTTATAGATTAATTTTTAGAGAATGCAATGAACCGAAAACCTCAATTTCACACAGGCAGACCCCCACCACCTTCAGAGCTGTGTAGCGCTGTTTCGATGATTGCGAGTTAAGACTGGTTTCCAGAAATGGGTCACAAATAGGGTTGGTTGGTTACAATAACCACAACTTTGTATTACCCCCTGCCTCTATGAGAATGACCTTGACAGTGTCCTTTGGTAACTTTGGCCTTGACATTATTGTTCCTTGCAACAGACACCAATGTTCATTGTATCAGTGCAACTGTGGGAATGACATTGACACAATTTCTGTGGCACCCTTGGAAAGTGCATTGAGGTGACTTTTCCTCTTGCTGCCTTGGTGACAGGTGCGCATTGAGGTGACTTTTCCTCTTGCTGCCATGGTGACAGGTGCGCATTGAGGTGACTTTTCCTCTTGCTGCCATGGTGACAGGTGCGCATTGAGGTGACTTTTCCTCTTGCTGCCTTGGTGACAGGTGCGCATTGAGGTGACTTTTCCTCTTGCTGCCATGGTGACAGGTGCGCATTGAGGACAACATCCGCATCACGGAGGACGGGATGGAGATGCTGACACAGGTGCCACGCACGGTGGAGGAGATCGAGGCCTTCATGGCGGAGGCAGCCCGCCACCCCCCCATCCCCCTGCCCCAGGATCAGGTCAAAGCCTAAGTCTGGGAAGGTTGTCATAGCAACCAGAATGGTGGCTTCCACAGAGCATGTATGCTGGACCTGCACACCCACCTGATCACTCGAGTGGGAGTGTACACACACTCACACACACTAATATACACACACACACACAGACACACACACACACACACATGCATGCACACACACACATGCATGCACACACACATGCATGCAGACGTGCCTTCACAAACACATGTTCACACCTACCCACCATCAACTGGTAACATGCCTATTCACACACATGCACATTCACACACATGCACATTCACACGCACACACATGCGCATTCACACATATTAATGTCTTATTTGACATTTGCACAGGGTTCATTTCTCCCCACTCCTCACCCCTCTTAGGTGAAGGATGAAATAAATTCATATTTGGAATTTGGGACTTGTTATTTCTCTTTGAGGAATTGTTCCATAAAGATTTCCTATGGTCAGTTTAGGTCAGTTTTGATGACTGTTTGACCAGAGTGTTTCAAGATAAGGGGAGACATGGGTATGAAAACGGTCAAAATAACATTTTCTGGTGATCTTGACTTATGAGCAACATTTAGTTATTTCTGTCCTCTGCAATGTAATTCCAATAATCTCGCTACTAAAAACATTTTAGAAACCAAGTTAAATGCAAATTAAGAACCTTACCCCTCCGAGAAGTTTCGTCAGCACTGTTAGAAATGCATAGAAGATGGAAAGAGCAAGTTTACCAAGTTTTCTCTTTTTTTCACATTTTCTCAAAAACTATTTTTTGTGAACTTGTAATTAGGCAGAACATATTCAAAGCATTGTACAGATCTGTAATGTTCAGGGTGTGTTCTGTATGCTTGTAGCAAAGTCTTGTCACATGAGTTTGTGATATTCGCCTCTAGTTCAGCAGTTACACACACAAGTTCTAAAAAAGGAGTTGTTTTGAATACATAAAGTGAGTAAATGTTCTTTTGCAAAAGTTTTCGGAATTTTCCCAAAAGGATGTAACAAGTTTGAGATATTGAATTTACAAATCTAAGGAAACACAAATTTTAATTTTGCTGTATTCATTGAGCTGTAATTTTTGGGGTGGTGGAAAAAGTTATGCCAACCAATTAAAGTCATTAACAGATGACCTACTTTTTTCCCCATTGAAGCAAAGATTAAGAGAAAGAAAAAAAAACTATTTTCATATATATGTTTGAATTGCCATGCATAAAAGTTTGAAAACTTATTGCAGGTAAAAGATCTTCTCTGATACCCATGTCTCCCCATACTACCCAAATATTTCCGTCATAATGCCTTGAAAATATATGCAAAGATCTTACTATATATACACTTGATATATGTAAGGAATGCCATGGTTCTTGGTGGAATAAAATCTTTACGTGGATTTTTTAAATCTATAATGTATTATCTTCAGTTTGCTTGGTGTACTGAAATTTTGGTTTATTATTAAATTTTGAAAGGTATGGTTTAATATTGAATCATTATTGTGTCATGAAATGGATTACATGCCAATAGGAACTGGTGTAGTATTCAAGGAATATTGAAAATTTATCTGTGGAAAGTGTGGAAATGATAGAAAGTTCTCTCATCATGTTCCACTGACAGGCAACCACATGTAAGAAGTAAGAAACTGCTGGAAGGAGCTACACCGACAGAACGGTCTTCAGAGGAAGAAAATTCATGTACGGCTTGGGAATTCTTATTGCTATGTTTGGTGCTTACAGCATTTGCTTTCTGATGGTTTTTGTTTTAGTGCTTATTGTTTGAAGTAGTCATGTGTTAGTTTCTTGTAAGGTGAACATTTTCAAAATTAATAGATTAATTAATGTAATCAGTGAACATTGTGTTGGATAAGACATATCATCTGGATATTAAAGTACCTACACTGGAATAAATGCGACAATTGTTGATGAAGTTGTACCTTGTTACCAAACGATGTGGAAACAAAATAGTGAATGTGTTTGGAATCAACAACTTGTGGGTAGGTTATTAGTTTTTGTTCACTGTTTGATGTTCTCATAGGATTAGACGTGCAGTGCTATGATTTGATTCTGTTTTGCTTGTTTTATTACTTTGCCCTCTCTGCTGTGCTGAAAGAGGTCATGTTGACTCTTTCTGCTTAAAATAAATACAATTTTCGTTTAATTTTTTGTTAACTCCAGGGATCATTGCTATAGACTGTACAACGTTTTAAACTTTCCTTTATCACCTCCCACTATTCTTTCCTGTCATGCCTGGAAAGTCATACAGTGTGAGATGTTCGGCTTTTTCCTTGCAACTGTATTCCAAACTTTTTTGTTTTGATTTTATGATACACACGTATGACGAATGATTGATGATGCATAAACTATGCAGCAATTCGGACAATCTTCTGTTGTTTCTGGGGAGGAAAAAAGATCTATGTGAAGAAAACAAGTTAATCATGAAAAAATTCATAGGAGTCGACAGTTTGGTGGTTGGACCACTGCCTGATCTCGACCGCCTGTCGCATCCTTTATCGCATCCTCTGTCGCATCCTTTGCAGGGCTCTGTGGCCAAGCAGGCCGAGCACATGACCTGCAGTTGCTTGCAGCTGATGGGTGCCAGGTTCCAAACTGCAGATCGTCGAGTTGCATTCTTGGGAAAAGTGCTTCACCCACATCGCCTCTCCTACCGAGTAAAACCGGTCGCTGGGCACTGCTCTGGGGCAACATTCCCCCAATAGAATTTCCTTGAGTAGGACACTAGTAAAGAATATCATTATATCCTCATCATCAAGTGGTTAGTGTGCCCCACCTGTAGTCCCTTGTGGATAGTGGGTGTGTGTGCAGTTCCCAGTTGCATCCTTAACAAATGCTCAATTCACGTCGTTTCTCCCCATCCGGAGAAAAACTGGGTACCATCAAACGGGGCGACTCAGGCTGCTTGTGGAGCAATCTTGTTATGCAGAGTCTCCAGGTATTACTCAAATGTGATTATGTTGGGGCTATATTGAGGGGACTGGTGAATTTAAAGAGTTTTCTTTTGTTCTTAATGAGCTTTGCAGGGGGTGGCCTAAGTCACCCTGGTATGGGGCGACTTAGGCCAGTAAATTACATTCATGTTTAAACTTGGTAAACCCCTTCTGGGATATACTTAGGCCATTGGTATTCATCGTTAATGTCTTGTACATAATATATTCTCTGGGCTTCTATTTTAAGACAGAACAGCCAAAAAATGAGTGAGTGATGGAATATATCATGGAAAAAAATCCCCAAAACTATTAAAAAAAAGGTTTTCATAAGCATCCAGTGTGACCAATTTTTCTCTCCTGAAGTGGCCTTAGCCACCCCGGGTGGCCTTTGTCACCAGGTTTGACGGTACCTAAGAGGGCAAAGTTGGCACACTGTAGTGTGATGAATTCCTGCGTGACAGTTCCTGAGAGGTGTTCTTGACACAAGCCGACATGTGATGAGAAATAACCAGTGCTTATTCAGTCCAGGGAGAAAAACGCTGCGATGGTTGAAACATGTGCATGAGGTGTGCGTAGCTTGGACAACTGATATCCCCGCTGATCACTGTAGTGAACTGTTAACGACGGCAGTTTTCACATCTTCATTACCTCCGTAGAGTACTCTGTCTCAGATTTGGCTGTGGGCAGAGAAATGCGAGGGGTTCATTTCATGTCCGTTCCAGAACAGTTCCCGAGTTCCCAGAGTGTTTAATGTGATTGTTAATTGAAACGCACCAGAATCCAGTCGTGGGGCATTTTTATGTATTGATAAAAGTGGGTGTTTATCAATCATGAGGCCTTATATATATAGCCTACAAGGCTGATAGGCCCTTAAACTGCATTCATCCATCCATCCATACAGAACTACTGACATGTTCCACAGCTCCCAAGATTTTTCTCTGTAGCCACAGCACGGTCATTACTTGATTCTTGCTCACTTTCAACACAACCCAAGTCTGCCGTCTCCAGAGAAATTTTAATAATTCTTTGTCACATACCAGACATCATAATCAAATCGGATTAAAAGTAAATTTGACAGAAATAATTCATGAAAAAGGGCTCATTGGTAACATGCCTGCAGAGTTCGTAACACTTCAGAAAGATACACTCCGATAAGACTGGATTCTCACAGGCAAAGACAGCTGCGAGACGGGAAGAAGGCAAAGCACTTTTGCAGCCATGAATTGGGAGTGCACAATTAATTAAGGACAAGAAAATAATGTTGTGGTTAGGGTAACATAGCAACAACAAAAATAGAGCGGGTAGGTAGGCCGGACTTGTCTATTTTATTTCATTTTCAGGCCAGATTGAGACCGCCCACATTACTCTTTTGCAGAAAACACTTTTTCACTCCTGTAGATCTCATAGGAAAGAGAGGACAGTATGCAGTTTGTTGTTAACCTTCCATTTATCTTTTTTTCCCCAATCATTACCTTAAGGTCCAGTGCTCATAGAGAACTAGCTACTCTGGTTATTGGCAACAAGGCCTTGCAGTTCACTTCTAGTCAAGTGTGGCACTAAACTCTTACTGAATGTATATGCATGCTCTGAGAAACACCCTATGTCGTTAGCGTTTGCATCTTGTACCAAAACAACTTTTTCTTTAAAATCTTAACACAATATGCATCAAATTCAATGTCACTAGACTTCTCAAATTCTACAATGTGCACATTTCTCCCCATCCATCTGACACTGGGTCCTGGACTTTCTCCTACGTCGTCCCCAGGTCGTTAAGATCAGCGGCCTCACCTCCCAGACCCTTATCCTGAACACTGGCGCCCCCCAGGGGTGTGTGCTGTCCCCTCTCCTCTACTGCCTCTACACGAACGACTGCGTGTCCCATCATGAGTCTGTACAGCTCATCAAATTCGCGATTTCCAACAGCGACGAATCCCACTACCGCCGGGAAGTCGACTGCTTGGTGTCGTGGTGGGATGAGAACAGTATGAAGCTGAACACCACCAAGACCCAGGAGATGATCGTCGACCTGAGGAAGAATCCGACTCCTATCGATCCGCTGATGATCGGCGGCCAGGCCATCGAGATCGTGGACTGTTTTAAGTTCCTCGGCACGCTCATCTCCTCTGACCTCAGTTGGGGCAACAACATTGATGGCATCCATAGGAGTGCCCAGCAGCGGCTGTACTTCCTGAGGCAGCTCAAGAAGTTTGGACTGTCTCCGGAGATCATGCTCCAGTTCTACCGTGCTGTGGTGGAAAGTGTTTTCACCTTCTCCATCTGTGTGTGGTTCGGAGATGCCACCCAACAGCAGAAAGACAAGCTGGAGCGTGTCGAGCGCACTGCTGGCAGGATCATTGGCCGTGATCTGCCCTCCCTAGCCTCTATCTACGCCCAGCGAATAGTGTGCAAGTCCCGAAAGATTGTGGCGGACCCCTCCCACCCTGCTTGTCCCCTCTTCCAGCTCCTTCCCTCTGGCCGTCGTTTCAGGTCCCTCAAAACGCACACATGCCGTTTCCAGAACTCGTTCTTCCCCACGGCGATTACAGAGCTCAACGCTGTCCAGAACCTCCCCAGGCAGCTTTGCCGCCGCTGATCCTGTCGGCGGTGCGCACACTTCTCCACATCTGTGACAGTGACACTTTCTCTTTTGCCTTCCTCTGGGACATATGGAGTGCTACCGAGTGTAGTGGGGGGGGGAGTTAGTCTTCTTGTACCTTTCACAGACCTGGGTACCCCAAATTTTGCCTTGGCGTACTCACTGGTTCAGATATGCGTATTTTTTAAAAAACTGTGCGTATTTTTTGCGCAGACCGACACTTTCAAAAATGCACCTTTTGGTTTGCATACAAAGAGGCAATGCAAGTGAAGAGTTAACTCCCCCTTGACTACAAACACACTCGATCTGCCTTATGGTGGTCGACGCAGACTTTGATAAGCTCGAAGACCATGTCCCCGTAGTTCGCCGACTGCTCCCTCCAATCCATGCTCCTCTTCCTCGGACTCGCTGCTTGCAGTCAGTGTGATTTCATCCGAATCTAAGTCAATATCGTTCATCGACATCGCGACCTGCCCCGAATTGCGCAGTCTATAATAAGCGCTTTCAAGCGCCACTCAAACGCTTCGCGCTTCGCTAAATTTCCCGCTCATCAACGCTTGCAAGCGCTGACGAAATTCACGCTCATCACAGCTTGCAAGCGCTGACGAGACCATCGTAAATACGTAAATATGGCTGCTTCATGAATATGCATGTCGAGCGGGCGAAAATACAGCCAGAGAGCCACGAGAATCAGCGACAGGCCCTGGACGCCTAAGCAAGCCGAAGAATCTACTCTACGTGACAGTGAGCGTTCTCGCACAGACGCAGAGTGTGTGCCACTCAAACTTTAACGGAAACAGGGTCCGTATCCAGAACGGCGAGTTATTTTAACCTCGATTTATCTCTAAAGTAAACTCAGATGATTCCAACTGTCTGTTCCGCTCTCCCTTGGCTGGAAACGAGTATGACTCAGGACTGGCATTCTCTGCTCGCCTGCCTGCTCTGGGCAAGACCAGGCCGATATGGGAGGAAGGACAAGTGACATCTGCCCTCCACCTCTCATCACCTCCCGCTCCGAGTCGTGCTGGCCTCTCCTAATGACCCCCAGCATCAGCCGTCTCAGAGGAAGAAGCGGTCGCGCTAAACAGCGCGGATGGCCGTTCCCTACCCCCTGCCCGACCCCCACCAGGAAGGACGGGAAGCTGCAGTCACAACACGTGTTACACAAAATGGCCCATGAAGAGCTCTCGTCAAAACTCGAACGGTACGAGACTGCTTCCCGCGGCAGGAAAATTAAATTGTGGATCGGAACTTCGCGAAATAAAAACCCTTTCGATTTCACGATTGTCGTATTTTTCAATTTCACGATTGTCGTATTTTTTCACACAAGTCGTAGTAGTCGTATTTTCAATAGTTTGGCGTAAAAAATACGCCAAAATCGTATAGGTAAACAGGTCTGCTTTCACTTGTGCAGGGCTGCTTTTGTATTGTTCTATTGTATACTTTTTATGTGGTGACGGGGGGTGGGATGGGGGTGGGGGTACGTCTTAGTGGTCGTGTCTCTGTCCATATGTATTATTTATTGTCTTTATGTATTCGTCAGTCACTTAAAAGGGGTGTGTGTGTGTGTGCGTTATTCTTAGTCTGTACCTCTTTTGTCAACAGTTCTTAAACAGTAACTGTAACTGTTCATTGTATATTGCCCCATTTACCAGTTACCCTTTGGTTCCAGGTGCAGTCTTATGTCTTGTCTGTGTGCAGCTGCGTGTGTGGCGTAAGTGAGGTACATGGGGTAATGTCCATGTTTTTTGTATAAATGGCGTGTTAGGGTGTGTAAGCGATGCGTGCGTTTGGCTTTTTGTTGTTTCTTTTAGCCTTCATCACTTAGTTTTCCTCGTGCTCGTTTTGTAAATGATGTCACTTGGCGAAATAAATTACTGTGAACTGTGATTCATGACAGATTTATTCTCCCTACACTTGCTTTCAAATTTCTTGGAATCCTAGGAAATAGCCATCTTTTTCTTTTCTTTATTTATTTTTCTGACATTTCAAGCTGATGTTCAGGTGTGTAGCAACCTTCCTTGTCGAGTCACAGAACAACTTCCACAAAGCAGACATGTAAGATACAGTTTTATTCCAAAAAGTGCCCCAGATTCTAGGTAGGTAGGTAGGTAGGTAGATATTCCATCCTGCATACAGGAAATCTTTGACTTCTGTCACAGAGGCCACACACACAAGCAAGACTATTAGGGAAGTGTTTTATTTTCAAAAGATCATGGACTATACAACAAAGAGGCCTGTTACAGTGGCAGGCTGACACGAACTAGACTCCTCCTCATCAGAAAACACCACACATACCAAAATGACCACCTTGCACGGAATCCAGCGCGGCGGCACAAACAATATGTGATGCTTACAAGTTCAAAACGAACCGACAACCCTCAAATGATCACCAAAGACAGAACATAACCATTTACATCTTACAGAATGAAAATCTATCCATCTTTCTAGTGAGTTCTCTTCAACGCATAACACAGCCTGCAGTGGAAGTCACAGCCCATACTGAAGATCAAAGCATGCTGATGTTACAGGAATGAGAGACTTTTTCAAAGAGAAGAGAACTGCTGCTTACCCAGCAGGTACCAAAAACCCTGCTAGATGGAGAGACAAACCCACAGCCTGACTTAAATTGGAACACCTCCTCCTGACAATACAGCCAACTAAGGACATAATTACCCCAGTTCACATAACATTTCTTTGAATAATTTCTTCCTTACAGACAGCCTAGTTCAACTGCCCATGCAGGAATTTTTATCATGGCATGACAATTGTTGCAGTTTGCTTTCAGAAACAATCATCGACTGTTCTTGCAGAAAGCATGCATCGTCACCCAATGGAATTTCGAGGATGCTTGGAGCTACGACTGTATACTGCCTTGGTAACCATTTTCATCAGCAGTGAAGGCAAATTGCATGGTGCTTTGAACTACGATCGAAGTCCTGTAAAAGTAGGACTGGAACTTGAAGCAAGAATTGCCAGACCTCTGAGGACATTTACCACTGATGAAATAGCGGCTAAGCACTGATAGAGGTGACAAGACAAGAAAAGAGAAAAAAACAATTGTTGGTGAGAAAATAAAAAAGAATTTTAGAAGTGGTATCAGGTCTATGATTCCTGTGAAGAGATAAAAAGAAAACACAGAGTCCCTAGTGCAAGTACAGAGCAAGCAAACACCACATCATTCATTGTAGGGTATGTGGATGAAGACACGAGGATTGGTGGATTACGTGTAGATGAAAGTCCATGTTGATAACCAATAAAATAACTTTCACTTCCCGAGAAACTGGGACAAGATAGGACCACAGGTGAAGGGGTTCATTAAATGCACCCATAATCTTTAATCAAAAAGTAACTCTTCAAACAGATTAGCCAATTAGGGCAGACACGAAGAGCAAGGGCAGACACTACCTCCTCCAGATCATACGAGCGATTCACACTGCTTTGCGGATGATACATCCCATCAATAGTATGAGGAGGCAACTTAAAAAATGACAGATGTACACAAAGGTTCCAGAAACTTCAATTCTTTTGAATAGAGTGCGGGGGTTGTTCAAAAAATATTTCTGCCACCTGCCACACTGCCTAACTATCCTGTCGGAGCTCTCCCAGCCAGAGGTGTTACATTCGCTCACTCCCCTGCAAGACAGCACTACAGGACAATACAGAACAAAGCAGTACACTACAGGACACTGCAGTACACCACTACGTGACAACACACCTCAATCCAACACAACCGTCTCAACGTGGACTTGCTCCCTTACACCTCGGTTGATTGAGTATGCCCTCATACTTTGAAGTTTTCCCTCGCACATCATGGGGCTGACTACATCCTTCAGCACAACAACCTGTATGGGTAGCAGTGGTGTGGAGCGACTTGCAGACTGGATGTGAGAGAAAGGCATCAAACCTTACAGGATCACCTGTCGGGGGTGGAGGGGAAGGGGAGGGAGAGGAGTGCTAGTCATATCAACTCCACAAGACAGCAAAGAAGCAGCATTCAGCCATCCACTCTCCCCTTCTCACCTTAATCTCTACCACACTCGCCTCCATTAATATGTACAGGGCCACTTCCACAGTGCAGACATAAACAGCTGACAGAAAAAATATAAATTTAATTCTTCATGGTTTCTGATCGTTTGCTGTCTTACAAGAAAAACATGAGCAGCATTTTACACAAGGCAGTTATATCAGAGAACGACAACAACCAAAAAACAGGAGAAATTTTTTTTTTTTAAAGAAGAAAAAAATGAATAGGTCTGCCATTGATCAGATTTCCAATAAAACGCTAAAATGGTCTTCACAAGAAGACAGAAATGCGATATAAAGACTCATGCGGAGACGTTCACCTCAACCTGCAATACATTCTCAACGTAAAAGAGCAAGTGTGAAGTGAGGGGCCAGGGGCATTGCAGTCCAGCTGACAAGTGAGGAAAGAGTTTGGGGTCTTCACAAAGCACAACGGATGTACTACGCTGATGATGCGCCAGAGAGCAGACGCACTTCGCTGATGATGTGCAAGAGAGCAGATGCGTTACGCTGATGATGTGCAAGAGAGCAGGCGCGTTACGCTGATGATGCGCAAGAGAGCAGATGCGTTACGCTGATGATGTGCAAGAGAGCAGGCGCGTTACGCTGATAATGCGCAAGAGAGCAGAAGCGTTATGCTGATGATGCGCAAGAGAGTAGACGCGTTACGCTGATGATGCGCAAGAGAGCAGACGCGTTACGCTGATGATGCGCAAGAGAGCAGACGCACTGGACCAAGGAAGAGGTGACACCTGGACAATGCTACAGAATTCAAGAATCAGAAACAGTCAAAATCAGAGAGCAATTTGTTCAAACTCCACACTCATTCACACGCCAACTTTGAGAGGAGCTAGCGACATTAGCAACATTCAATCAGGGAGAGCAGACCCATCTCCAACCTACTGGGGGGATCGGTCACAAGGCGGTGATGAAGAAGAAAAAGCCGCCCGCCAGTTTCATGGTGGCAGCCCCACCGCTGACCGCCTCCAACGCGGCGCGCAGTCCACTCCAAGTCAGTGGCGGAACACAGACTTTCTGCTTCAAGCCCACAGACAGATCCCCAGCCGGTCCTTCCTCAAGACAGGCTCTCATCCCACACAACCTACGCTGTGGCGGTGGTGTCGGTGGTGGCGTTGGTGGCAAGGCTCTAGCAGCAGCAGCGTTATTGGTGAGCGCACTGCACGCGTGGCCCGTGGTGATCCTCTTCCCCATCCTCGTCGTAGGCCTCGCCTCGCCGCCCATCACCCCTACCCCTCGACTCATCATACTCCGTCAAATCCACTTCCTCTACATGCTCGCCCTCGGGGATGGCGACTGCTGGCCGTTTGGGCAGCAGCGTCTCCAATTTCTGTCAAATGCAGGAATGGCAAAGCACATTAGGATTTACACTCGTGTTTATAACCATGGTACAAGGATGACTAAACTTGAATGACTCGTCATAACACCAATCATTTGGATAATTGTTTCCACTCCTATTAAGGGGGGACATGGCGTACAAAAACGGATTAATAGAAAATAAATCATAACTCAGCAAATATGAAAGCTATACTAATGAAATTTTATACAGAATACAAACACACTGGAAGGTATATTTAAACAAAATTTTATTGCTGAAGACTTAGTTGTTCATGTGTTATAGCAAAATAACTGAAAAATAAACATACCAATTTTCTCCCCTCCGTGAAATTTTAATTAATAACCTTTTTATGATCAACAATGATTTTAAACAAAGAAGAAGGTCTATATTATTCAATAAGATATAATAAGTGGATTACTAACACTTCTAACTAATTTTAGTGGAATTTAGAAAAAGTAACCAAAAAATGTGCTCCGGGCATAACATAATTAAATTTTTACAAAAATTAAGCAAATTCAGCTACACCTTTCTGATTGGTCTTATTGAATGCAGTATTTATTCATACATATACACACACAATTTCAGAAAGCTATCTCAATCCTAAGTGACTTTATTTTTGGGGAGAAAATCACTACCGTTGAAATAAAAACCACATTATGAGAAAATTGACTTTAAAGTTTGAGAAAGATTAAACGTTAACTACAACTGAACCATAACAGATACAATTTAATAACATAACTCATTGAATGTGTCGTTTATTTGTTATCATTGTAGCAAACTTTCAACTTATTATCTTAATTCAAAATATCAGGATAATTAGGTGAAAAGCATCACCTGTAGCAAAACATTCCCGTTTTCTGTAAGAATCGCGTAATCACGGCAACTTCCGCCGTGATAACAGCTTCGTTCAGTGCCGTGTCTGTAGATAAGAACGCGATCGCTGTTGTATCACAACCTCCAGAGGCTGTTGACACGACTTAATTTCTTTTCTGGGCTTGCTTTTTCCGTCCATTTCTGCATCTTCCGTGGAATTGTCTCGATCGAGATAGCAAGCACACTTCGGAAAGAACCGATGTTTGCTTCGGCGGCCGACGTTCAGGCCGGAAACAGCCGAAGTACGGTTCGGCCGTTTCCGCCTACCACTTCCGCCAGTCGAAGTACGGTTCGGCCGTTTCCGCCAGCCACTTCCGCCTGATCACGCTGTGATCACGCACACAAGCGGCCAATCAGAGCCTAGCTGAGAGACAGGCCGTTATTTCGAAGCTTTCCATTGGTTTGCACTGACCTCCGATTTGTACTTCGTGTGCCTTCGGTAATTATTCTTCGGTACCGGAAACAGTTGCAACGTAAAGCCGGGAAATGAAGCTTCGATGCGATACCAAACATGTGGCGTTCTTTGGAAGGAAGATGCTGAAACTAAGCTTTCAAATCTGTGCATTTTGGCTTCCTGGTTAGTACTTTTTTTTAATCTAGCGGTGGGTACCTTACAAAACAAATTGGTTTAAAATACTTTGAAACCTAAGCCAGCAAAATCGATCGCACACACGTGTAGCGGAGATGTTGTAGATTCCAAATCCGCGCTTAACACGAAACTCAATTTCTGAAAATTTTTCATGAAATTCTGCAGGCCGTGTCCCCCCTTAATCTCTTTCACCATGGGTCCCGCCCGGCTGATGAGGAGGCATCTAGCAGCTCCAGCCTTAGAAAGAACTCTCACCATTACAGCAAAAGCAAATGACCAATAAATCCAAATGACTGAAGGGATTTAAAGTCACACTGCAACATAACACTCCATCATCAACATGAGAATGACTCAAACACATTTCTTCAGACTATTCCCTCATGTTAATTTGCACATCACTGGCACCTATGAAGTGAGCCACTGTCTACAGAACAGTGACACTGGCACCGATCTAGCAAGCTGGGACGAGCACTTACCTTCAGCTTCTCTGGTTCCACAAAGTTGTTGTCAGGGAAGGTGATTTCAAACTTGATGTAGAGGTTTCCCTTCTCAAACGGGTTTCGGTAGATGGGCATGCCCTCGCTCAGCACAGTTTTCATCATGCCTGCAAAGAGTATGGCCTGCTACTCAACAGTCGTCACAATGTCCGCATTCATACATCTTCTGCCAGATTCCTATTTCAGCACTCCTCCCATATCAGCATACCGCCCCTGTGTGTACGCCTGTGCTTGTGGGATAGAGTTTGATATGTTTGTGAGACAGAGAGAGAGACACTGAGACAGAGACAGAGAGAGAGAGAGAGACACAGAGACAGAGAGAGAGAGAGACAGAGAGAGAGAGAGAGAGAGAGGGGGGGGGGGGGGGGAGGAGAGAGTATTCATCAGTCATCTTGAAAAAGGAGGCCGGTGTTGATATAGAGAAAAGAAGTAAGGAGATTTTCGTACAACTTCAGAATTTTATTAGCAAAGCTTTCAGGGCCAAGTAGCACTGATGAAGGAGCCTACTTGGCCCCGAAAGCTTTGCTAATAAAATTCTGAAATTGAACGAAAGTCTCCTTACTTCTTTTCTCTATTCATCAGTCAGTTTGTCCGTCCATCTATCCATCTCTGTAGTCTCACTCCACATCTGTTCCTCTACCTGCCAGCCCTTCACCACAAAAAGGTCATGGAAAAGCTTCATGATTCAAGGCTTGGGACACTGTCCAAGCTTCATGATTCAAGGCTTGGGACACTGTCCAAGCTTCATGATTCAAGGCTTGGGACACTGTCCAAGCTTCATGATTCAAGGCTTGGGACACTGTCCAAGCTTCATGATTCAAGGCTTGGGACACTGTCCAAGCTTCATGATTCAAGGCTTGGGACACTGTCCAAGCTTCATGATTCAAGGCTTGGGACACTGTCCAAGACTCCTGGAATGGAGCAGAGCAAGATCCTATCATGCAAGTGGTCACTGTCACAACACGGAAACACACTGAAAAAATACATTCGGAACATGCCTGCAGCCAACATCCCCAACCAGGTTCCAGATTGGAGTCCAGCGGAGAGAAACAAACAAACTCTCTCTCTCTCCCTCCCTCCCATGGAAACACACAAAAAAGATCAGAACAGAAAGTGCGGCATAAAGCAGTTCATGACCCACATACGGGTGTCAAGACCCTTTACCTCTGATAACTTTTTGCAGGCTGGAAGACTTGGGAGTGATGATGATATGAGCTCAGAATAGTCCAGGAAAGAAGTTTGTTTCCACGAACATTCTGTACGATACAAACATCTCTAAGTGACAAGCCAGAGATCAGAACACACTAGACTTCCTTCTCATGGCGATGAGGCGACCCTTGGAAGAGCCCACTCACCTGGATGGATGACTTCGCCAGGTGGGTTCTTGATGACGAGGCTTCTGCCATCTAGGTGTTTGAGGGTGAACTGGAAGCCACACAGAGCCTCCGCCAGCCCAATGTTGTGTGTGCAGTAGAGGTCGTTGCCGTCGCGTGTGAAGACCTCATGGTCCTTGGTTTGCAGCACGATGATCACGTCGCCGGGCTCCATGTCGGGCTGAGAGATGGAGAGCAAAGGGTCAGACAACTCAAGCACAGTCCTAGAGTGTCTGCAACCAGCACAAGTCCATGTTTATCATGATAATTATTGAGTGGATTTGTATAGTGCCCATTCCCAAAAGTCTACCTGTTCAGGGAACTTCACAAAGTTACCTTTTGCCCCTTACCCCACTCTCCAGTCGTGCACAGTCACAAAAGATTTGAAAGAGTAGGTCTTTAGGGTCCATGTAAATGCAGGCTGTGAATGGGCAGTCTGGAGACTGGAAACTCCCCCTTTGGCTGGGGGTAGGAATGGACTCAGCCGCTAGGGGTAAGAATGGACCCAGCCGCTAGGGGTAAGAATGGACCAGCCGCTAGGGGTAAGAATGGACCCAGCCGCTAGGGGTAAGAATGGACCCAGCCGCTAGGGGTAAGAATGGACCCAGCCGCTAGGGGTAAGAATGGACCCAGCCGCTAGGGGTAAGAATGGACCCAGCCGCTGTGAGCTAGGGGTAACAAGAAGGGCAAAGCCCATACGACTCACATGCTTGACCTTGACCTTTACATGACATTGACCTCCAATGTCAAGGTCAAACATTTAAACCTAGCAATGACATCATACACTAAGAACTGCTTTACACATTTTTCCTACCAAAAATACACGTGACCTTGACCCAAGGTCAAGGTCATCCAAGGTCATGCAACTCAAAGCTGTTAATTCAAGACATAGGAAGCACCTTGGTGCTTATTGGCACTTTCTACCATGAGTTATGGTCACTTTTAGTGGTTCACTACCCCATTTTGGTCACATTTCATAATGGTCAAAGTGACCTTGACCTTGATGATATGTGACCAAATGTGTCCCATGATGAAAGTATAACATGTGTACTACAATGTTATGAAGTTTGGAAGAGTTATCTTCCATAGTTCAGGGTCAAGGTCACTTCAAAATATATATACAATCCAACTTTAAAGAGTTCCTGTGACCTTGACCTTGAAGCAAGGTGAAGTCACTGTGTATGTTTTTGTATGCCTTGTCATCTTACACTATCATGCCAAATTGGGTGTTGATAGACTTAATAGTCTCCGAGAAAAATCCAACGTTAAAGGTTTTTACGGATTAAAGGACGCCGGACGGACAACACAGGTGACCTATTATGAAAGTATAACATGTGTACTACAGTGCTATGAAGTTTGGAAAAGTTATCTTTCATAGTTCAGGGTCAAGGTCACTTCAAAATATGTATACAATCCAACTTTAAAGAGCTCCTGTGACCTTGACCTTGAAACAAGGTCAATCAAACTGGTATCAAAAGATAGAGATTACTTTGCCCTATACACCATATATAGGTCAGGTATCCAATCTCAAAAACTTCTGAGAAAAATGGGAAAATGTGAAAAATGGCTGTTTTTTAGACAACATTTATGGCCTCTGCGACCTTGACCTTGAAGCAAGGTCGTCACTATGTATGTTTTTTGACGCGTTGTCATCATACACCATCATGCCAAATTGGGTGTTGATAGACTTAATACTCTCCGAGAAAAATCCAACGTTAAAGTTTTTCACGGACGCCCGGACGGACGACACGGGTGAGTACATAGACTCACTTTTGCTTCGCATGTGAGTCAAAAATAGATCAACCTCATCTCCCTACACTATTGGTACAAGGTGAATTACTGGAGAAATCAGAACTAGACTGGCTCTAACCAGCTCTAGCATTTGTGGAGATCAACAGCCTTACGTAGCCTGCAGAGGCTGAAGGAGACAGGGGACTTACCATCTGGTCGCCCTCGCCGCGGAAGGGGATCTTGTGTCCCTCCCTCATCCCCTTGTCCACGTGGACCTCCAGGATCTTGGTGGTGGAGACCACCTTCTTGCCCTTGCACTCCTTGCAGCGGTCCTTCTCATGCATCATCTCGCCTGCAGACAACACACTAGACATTAGACAGAGCCTGCAGACAACACACTAGACATTAGACAGAGCCTGCAGACAACACACTAGACATTAGACAGAGCCTGCAGACAACACACTAGACATTAGACAGAGCCTGCAGACAACACACTAGACATTAGACAGAGCCTGAAGACAACACACTAGACATTAGACAGAGCCTGCAGACAACACACTAGACATTAGACAGAGCCTGCAGACAACACACTAGACATTAGACAGAGCCTGCAGACAACACACTAGACATTAGACAGAGCCTGCAGACAACGCACTAGACATTAGACAGAGCCTGAAGACAACGCACTAGACATTAGACAGAGCCTGCAGACAACACACTAGACATTAGACAGAGCCTGCAGACAACACACTAGACATTAGACAGAGCCTGCAGACAACACACTAGACATTAGACAGTGTCTGCAGACAACACACTAGACATTAGACAGAGCCTGCAGACAACACACTAGACATTAGACAGAGCCTGCAGACAACACACTAGACATTAGACAGAGCCTGCAGACAACACACTAGACATTAGACAGAGCCTGCAGACAACACACTAGACATTAGACAGAGCCTGCAGACAACACACTAGACATTAGACAGAGCCTGCAGACAACACACTAGACATTAGACAGCCTGCAGACAATACACTAGACATTAGACAGAGCCTGAAGACAACACACTAGACATTAGACAGAGCCTGCAGACAACACACTAGACATTAGAATGAGCCTGAAGACAACACACTAGACATTAGACAGAGCCTGCAGACAACACACTAGACATTAGAATGAGCCTGCTGACAACACACTAGACATTAGACAGAGTCTGCAGACAACACACTAGACATTAGACAGAGCCTGTAGGCAACACACTAGACATTAGACAGAGCCTGTAGGCAACGCACTAAACATTAGACAGAGCCTGTAGGCAACACACTAGACATTAGACAGAGCCTGAAGACAACACACTAGACATTAGACAGAGCCTGCAGACAACACACTAGACAGTCAGAGCCTGCAGGTAACACACTAGACATTAGAAAGAGCCTGTAGGCAACACACTAGACATTAGACAGAGCATGTAGGCAACACACTCGACATTAGACAGTGCCTGCAGACAACACATTAGACATTAGACAGAGCCTGCAGAAAACACACTAGACATTAGATAGAGCCTGTAGGCAACACATTAGACATTAGATAGAGCCTGTAGGCAACATATTACTTATTAGACATTGGACAGAGCCTGAAGGCAACACACTAGCCATTAGACAGTGCCGGTTGGCAACACATTACACATTAGACAGTGCCTGTAGGCAACACATTTGACATTGCCAGAACATAACATATTATAAATTACTTGTAGACAGCACATTAGACATTGCCTGTAGACAACACACTAGACATTAGACAGTGACTGTACACAACACATTGGACATTAGACATTGCCAGAACTTAACACATTCGACATTAGACAGTGCCGGTAGGCAACACATTAGACATTAGACAGTGACTACACAACACATTGGACATTAGACATTGCCAGAAGTTAACACATAAGACATTAGACAGTGCCTGCAGACAACACACTAGACATTAGACAGTGCCTGCAGACAACATATTAGCCCTCATGGATCATCTCGCCTGGAGACTACACATTAGACAGTGCTGCAGATAACATTAGTCAGTCCTTCTTATGGGTCATCTCTCCTGTAGACAACACATTAGACAGTGTAGACAACACATTAGACAGTGCCTGATGACAACAGATTAGATAATCAGATCTCACAATTACATTCCTTAATCATCTAGTGAGCTTAAGCTGGCAGAGAGAGAGAGAGAGAGAGAGAGAGAGAGAGAGAGAGAGAGAGAGAGAGAGAGAGAGAGAGAGAGAGACAGAGAGACAGACAGAGAGACAGACGGAGAGAGAGAGGGAGGGAGGGAGGGAGGGAGGGAGGGAGGGAGGGAGGGAGGGAGGGAGGGAGGGAGGGAGGGAGGGAGGGAGGGAGGGACACTCAGACCGACAGACTGACACTCAGACAGTAAGACAGACAGACAGACAGACAGACAGACAGACAGACAGACAGACAGACATACAGACAGACTGACAGACAGGAAAAAGACAGAGACAGAGACAGTGAAAAATCCTAACACAAAAGATAAGAGGAGTTATGTGGGTTAGCTGGGTGGGTGGGTGGATGAAAACAGGTGTGGGTAGTCATGAGGAATGGAGAGGGGGGGGACAAGAGCACGCAGAGGAGGACGGACCTTCGCCGTGACACTCGGGGCATATACTCTGCATCTGCTGCACCATGCCCGGCCCCAACTGCCGCATGGTGATCTTGATGCCACGTCCGCTGCACACCCGACACCTCACTGTGGCTCCTTGCTTTCCACCGTGTCTGCAACACGCCAACCATCGCCACTGTCAGAGGCCAGGCGTGGTGCCATGTTCATGATATGATGATGATTCTGATGATGATTCTGATGATGATATTAACAATGATTACGACAACGACAATGATGATCCTTTACGTACTCCTTTTTTCCCCCCAGGAAATTCTTTTTGGGCGATTTCACTCCTGGTTGTTGCTGTGCTGCACCACGTTATTGGTCAGCTAAAATGCCCACTACTCCGAGGTGCAAGTACAAGTACAGTGGACACAGGAGTGCATGCAGTCCTACTCACACAGGCATGACATTTGTGCAGAGGTCAGTCTGCTCATTTGACTGAAAGGTTCCTCAAGAAACTATTCTAGCCAGCAATCAAACATGGACAGTGGGCTGAAATCATTAGGCAAAAAACTTTACCAAACCTTTTTTTCTGCCAGCCCTAAACTTCTTTTTTCATCATTAAAAAAAATTAACAAGTAAAGGTAAACAACAACCGTGTGCTGATCCATCTTCCATTTGTGCACTATTTATGTATAAAAGTATTTTTAGCAAACCAGTAATTTTTATGTATGTTCAGACAAATCTATTGTATACATGACATTTCTTAAAACACACATAAACTAATATGTACAGTTTTAATCTGGCCTCCTTACACACACACACACACACACACACACACACACACACACACATGTACGCACACATGCACAAACCCACTCTCACACACACACAATTTTTGTAAGTTATTGATTTGTAAAAGTCAAGCCTACCTACCAATCCTTTCTCTTCTTTTTTTGGGGGTGGGTGGGGGTGGGGGCTGGGATGTTACCATAACCTCAACTACGTTTAGTGGCTGGCTACAACTAACAGACATTGGGCAGCTCGCCTCAATGGCTAGTCGAGGGTGAGTGAGACACACCTATGGCTAATGAGTGAGAAACGTAGGCAACGCCTAGCCCTCGAGATTCTCCACCTAACAAACGCGCCCATCGTGTCTGCACGTAACACAACAAGAATGCTGGAGGTGCAACCACTCAACTGCAATATTCTCACTCGAATCCACTCAGTCAAAATCATTCAAACTCTCACCCACAATGCTTTCTTCCCAGCCAGGTCAGAGGGGCAGGTCTTCCACTTTCTCCATACACAAATCCAGGATATTCAGGATATAAATAACACATTTGTCTAAATCCAATCCAGAATAGGTTTGGTTAGAGTTTTGTACTTTGTTTGTTTTGGGGTTTTTTGGGGGGGAGGGGGAGGGGGGAATCAGAATTACTCTTTTTTTTTGTTTCTGTTGTTTTTTTGTGTGTGCTGGCCAACCTGCTACATGAAGTGGCCTTGAATAACATAGCTGATCTTTCATACACATATATATATATACACACACACATACATACACATACACACACATGTACAGATAATGTTTGTAGTCTTTTTCCATTTGTGCACTTTGGGGCAGATACAATCTTGTACCAAGCCCTACAGAGCCACAACTGTGAACACTCACCCGTGACACTTGGGGCAGATGACAGCCCTGTACCAAGTCCTACAGAGCCACAACTGTGAACACCCGTGACACTTGGGGCAGATGACAGCCCTGCACCAAGTCCTACAGAGCCACAACTGTGAACACTCACCCGTGAAACTTGGGGCAGATGACAGCCCTGTACCAAGTCCTACAGAGCCACACCTGTGAACACTCACCCGTACCAAGCCCTACAGAGCCACACCTGTGAATACTCACCCGTACCAAGTCCTACAGAGCCACAACTGTGAACACTCACCCGTCCGTACCAAGTCCTACAGAGCCACAACTGTGAACACTCACCCGTACCAAGTCCTACAGAGCCACAACTGTGAACACTCACCCGTACCAAGTCCTACAGAGCCACAACTGTGAACACTCACCCGTACCAAGCCCTACAGAGCCACAACTGTGAACACTCACCCGTACCAAGCCCTACAGAGCCACAACTGTGAACACTCACCCGTACCAAGTCCTACAGAGCCACAACTGTGAACACTCACCCGTACCAAGCCCTACAGAGCCACAACTGTGAACACTCACCCGTACCAAGCCCTACAGAGCCACAACTGTGAACACTCACCCGTACCAAGCCCTACAGAGCCACACCTGTGAACACTCACCCGTACCAAGCCCTACAGAGCCACAACTGTGAACACTCCAAGTCCTACAGAGCCACAACTGTGAACACTCACCCGTGACACTTGGGGCAGATGACAGTCTTGCTCAACTGCAGCTTGGAGGTTTTACCATTATAGAGATCATCCAGAGCAACTCTGTGTGGGGAAAAATGACACATTATAGAGATCATCCAGAGCAACTCTGTGTGGGGAAAAATGACACATTATAGAGATCATCCAGAGCAACTCTGTGTGGGGAAAAATGACACATTATAGAGATCATCCAGAGCAACTCTGTGTGGGGAAAAATGACACATTATAGAGATCATCCAGAGCCACTCTGTGTGGGGAAAAATGACACATTATAGAGATCATCCAGAGCAACTCTGTGTGGGGAAAAATGACACATTATAGAGATCATCCAGAGCAACTCTGTGTGGGGAAAAATGACACATTATAGAGATCATCCAGAGCCACTCTGTGTGGGGAAAAATGACACATTATAGAGATCATCCAGAGCAACTCTGTGTGGGGAAAAATGACACATTATAGAGATCATCCAGAGCAACTCTGTGTGGGGAAAAATGACACATTATAGAGATCATCCAGAGCAACTCTGTGTGGGGAAAAATGACACGGATTAGATTCACTCCATAGATAAGGGCAATCCACCATTGTAAGCATGCACACACACACACACCCATTCACACACATAAAGTTTATTCACACACACACACACAGACACACACACACAATCCATGTATTACTCTAGTATGATTCATCTTTGGTTCTTCTAATTACTTTTTACACAAACACTCACACACACATAGAGGTGGGGGTGGGTGGGTGGGGGTGGGCAGAGAGAGAGAGAGGAGAGGGAGAGAGAGAGAGAGAGAGAGGAGAGAGAGAGAGAGAGAGAAGAGAGAGAGAGAGAGAAAGGAGGGAGAGGGAGGGAGAGAGGGAGGGAGGGAGGGAGGGAGGGAGGGAGGGAGGAGGGAGGGAGGGAGGGAGGGAGGGAGGGAGGGAGGGAGGGGGGGGAGGGAGGGGGGAGGGAGGGGGGGAGGGAGGGAGGGGGGGGGGGAGGGAGGGAGGGAGGGAGGAGGGAGGGAGGGAGGGAGGGCGGGGAGGGAGGGAGGGAGGGAGGGAGGGAGGGAGGGAGGGAGGGAGAGAGGCACATAACACAGGAGACATGCCTTGAGAGAGGCACATCACATCACACAGGAGACATGCCTTGAGAGAGGCACATCACATCACACAGGAGACATGCCTTGACAGAGGCACATCACATCACACAGGAGACATGCCTTGAGAGAGGCACATCACATCACACAGGAGACATGCCTTGAGAGGCACATCACATCACACAGGAGACATGCCTTGAGAGAGGCACATCACACAGGAGACATGCCTTGAGAGAGGCACATCACATCACACAGGAGACATGCCTTGAGAGAGGCACATCACACAGGAGACATGCCTTGAGAGAGGCACACATCACACAGGAGACATGCCTTGAGAGAGGCACATCACACAGGAGACATGCCTTGAGAGAGGCACATCACATCACACAGGAGACATGCCTTGACAGAGGCACATCACACAGGAGACATGCCTTGAGAGAGGCACATCACATCACACAGGAGACATGCCTTGAGAGAGGCACATCACACAGGAGACATGCCTTGAGAGAGGCACATCACATCACACAGGAGACATGCCTTGAGAGGCACATCACACAGGAGACATGCCTTGAGAGAGGCACATCACACAGGAGACATGCCTTGAGAGAGGCACATCACATCACTCAGGAGACATGCCTTGAGAGAGGCACATCACATCACACAGGAGACATGCCTTGAGAGAGGCACATCACATCACTCAGGAGACATGCCTTGAGAGAGGCACATCACACAGGAGACATGCCTTGAGAGAGGCACATCACATCACACAGGAGACATGCCTTGAGAGAGGCACATCACATCACACAGGAGACATGCCTTGAGAGAGGCACATCACATCACACAGGAGACATGCCTTGAGAGAGGCACATCACATCACACAGGAGACATGCCTTGAGAGAGGCACATCACATCACACAGGAGACATGCCTTGAGAGAGGCACATCACATCACTCAGGAGACATGCCTTGAGAGAGGCACATCACACAGGAGACATGCCTACCTGAGAGGGTGGATTGTGTCCTCGCCACGGCGCCGTCCTCTCCTGCCTCCCCCCATGTTACTCATTCCCATGGGGAATCCAAACATGTTGCCAAATAGTCCCTCAAAGATGTCTGGAAAACCGCCTCCTGTAAGACACATCTTCTTCATGAGACTCAGACACTACCAAAGTATCATACATCTCACCAGACACTACATCACACCTCATCAGCCCCCACTGCCACACAACCTCCACTTCTAAGCAGAGAAAGAAATTAAAAGAAATGAAAAGGAATTCCTGTCAGATGAAAGAGTCCTTTAATCTCTTGGTTTGAGCGTAGAGAACAGGTCTGTGCAGTCACTGCTGGGCTTGAGCGGAGAACCCAAAGCTTTGCACAAACCACCACCACCATCATTGATATGATGAAAATCCCTTTCACTACCACCACCATCATTACTACCACCATTACTACCACCACCACCATTACTTCCTGCCATCATCACCACCATCTCCTCCTCCTCCACCACCACCACCACTTCCTCCTCCTCCTCCTCCTCCTCCTCCACCACCACCACCACCACCACTTCCTCCTCCTCCTCCTCCTCCTCCTCCTCCTCCCCCACCACCACCACCACCACTATCACTTCCACCATTACTTCCTATTATTACTACCATCACCACCACCACCACGAGTAC
>JAWQFJ010002716.1:25000-52500 GCA_034096865.1 Theodoxus fluviatilis | reverse complement strand
TCACTGATGTTCCAAGGACTAAAACCGGAGTCTGGTTTTGCATGTGAGTCTACACCCCAGAAGTCCCGCTGTGGCCTGAAAAAATGCCTCCGCAGAAGTTGGAGTTAAGGGCCTGTACAGTTTTAATTGAATATTAGCTAGTCTTAAAACATATAACTATTGTATATGCCCATTATCTGAGCCTCACAGGAAAGGCGAGTAGTTTCTGTGTGAGAGTGAGAGAAAAATGTTGTCATGAAGGAGGAAAAAAAACTTGTTTGAGGAAAGAAAAATGTCCACCATGACCTTTGTGAATGAGGTACTGTGTCCTAGACCATATGGATCAGCATGGATTAAGGTAAACTCAGAATTTTTCTTTCTTTCTTTCTTGCATTTTGCAAGATATTTAGAGTGTAGCTGTGCTGTAGATAAGATGTCAGAGGGATTTGGGAAGGGAATTGGGGTTGAGGGCCTGCTTGTTTTAATATATTCTGAGCTATTCTAGTATCTTAAATTTCTTATGCCCATTATCTGAGCTTCACAGGAAAGATTATTATTTTCTATGTGAGAGAAATATGTTATCAAGAGCAGGAAAGTAAAACTTGTCTGAAAGAAGAAAAAAGTTTATACAATTTAATTATTATTTAAGGCACCCATTTAATTTTACATGGTTGCCTCTGGGGTGAAGAGAGTTAAGTATAAGGCAACTTTTGCAAAAGGGTCCCAACTTCCACATTAAACAATCTCATTTGGTTCCAGTGCTGCATGTTCAAACAATGATGTCTCTCCACATCATTGTAGATGAATGTCAATCTAAAACTATGACATTACTTGTAATCTAAACCATGTTTGTTTGTCCACTCATGTTTTTATAGAAGACAAAGAAAATCTGAAAACAAAAATGGAAAAAATAAAGTAAGCATCCCTTCCCAACCTTCTCCCAGCAGAAGCTGAGAAAAGGTCCTATCAAGATGGGCAATGGTACTCACAGCTCCTCGGGCTTGTCTGGCTTCTTGGAGATGGAGGGGGACTTGCTGGGAGTGGAGGTGGATGATGCAGTCTGGGCATCCCCTGACTCTGGGGGCACCACCACATCCCTGGCCACAGGCTTGGAGAGGAAGAAGGCATCCAGGCCGTCATCAGAGGCCTGCAGACAGCAAGGTATGGTATGTGTCACTAGCACAGACCAGTCACCAGCAGACACCAACAACACCCATGCAACACAGGGCGAGTTACTGGCACACAAAATGTCACTAACAGCAAGGTATGGTATGTGTCTCTAGCACAGACCAGTCACCAGCAGACACCAACAACACCCATGCAACTCAGGGCGAGTTACTGGCACAGCAAGGTATGGTATGTGTCACTAGCACAGACCAGTCAC
Organism: Theodoxus fluviatilis; assembly: GCA_034096865.1. Classification (NCBI taxonomy): domain Eukaryota; kingdom Metazoa; phylum Mollusca; class Gastropoda; order Cycloneritida; family Neritidae; genus Theodoxus; species Theodoxus fluviatilis. The sequence goes on along the minus strand of JAWQFJ010002716.1, from coordinate 51,137 downwards.
CAGCAGACACCAACAACACCCATGCAACTCAGGGCGAGTTACTGGCACACAAAATGTCACTAACAGCAAGGTATGGTATGTGTCTCTAGCACAGACCAGTCACCAACAGACACCAACAACACCCATGCAACTCAGGGCGAGTTACTGGCACACAAAATGTCACTAACAGCAAGGAGTAGGTCTCAGTGTTACATGTAACGCAACTGTGGTCACAAATGCCTTAACAGATGCAACAATTAGCATGGAGTAGATCACAGGCAAGAAGCCAAAAAGACGGTCAGAGGCCACGATGATATTGTTGTTATGGCAAGGATTTGTCAAAGACAGTATGGTGTGATGTAACATTACCTCGGACAGTATCGTCTACATGATTGACACCATCATTGCACAGAAATCTCAAAAGTAAATGACCACTATTCATTTACAGGCAGAAATGTGACCACAAATCAGTAAAGAAGGGTTAAGTGTTAAAAATGAGGAATAAAGACCTTTCAATAACAAATCTAGTAGAGTTTCTGCACACATTTTACTGGAAAATACATATTTATTGCATAAATGACTTTACTTTTTAAAAACACTTGACATAGCAATCCAACATTTTTGTTGAGCATTAATCAAAAACCATTCCAGATAGTTTAGTTTGGTTCATCGTGCATGGTAACAAATGCAAATAATGATGACATCAAGGCAACAATTTAATTATCAATGAGTGGCCTAGGTGGCGGCAGCCTCTTTACAGTCATGCAGGGAAACCCTAATTTTCACACCATGTTTATATCAACAACATTTGCTTGGTTTGTCTTGACAATGTGCCCAATAAATACTTTGAAGTTCATTCTGCCTTGTCTTTGCCTTCGTTTGATGTGAATGAGAACATGTGAGTGAGAGGAGTAGGCAGAAATGCCTAATATTTTGGATCGACGAACCGCGACGCCATTAAGCCTGCAGCCATTTTGAGCTCAAGCAAAACAACACCTATCTGGGAAATCCCGCTGTTCTCTGTTCATGTCTATTTTTAACTTGAACAAAAGTGTGTCAGGTCAAACAAGACAAAGCTAGGCTTTGTTTACGTGTGTTTTTAATTTTCCTAGGTAGTAGGGTTTATGAAAAAAATCCGAGATGAAAACACCTAAATATAGCTTGGTCACTTTCTCGGCTGAATTACGGGATTGGGGCATAATTGCGACCCCACAATCATATATGCGATGGAAACAGCGTTTTCTGGAGGTTTCGGTCATGTTCGAAACTAAAGAATGCATGACGTACACGCCGAGCGACAGCGAATCAAAAGAGGCAACCCGTGCCTTTGACACGAAGGTGCCCTAGCTCAAAACATGGCGACCGAACACACGCTTTCAACGTCGCCGTTAGCGACTCTGTTCGAGAAAGTCGAAACCATTCTTGGTAAGTTTGTCGATAATCGTATTCATAAACATCTATTTTCGGTACTTGTAAAGTTTTAAGGTGCTAATTTCACGTAAGAATGGGTAGATTTTAAGCTAAAAGTTGCGAGTGGATACGATCCATGCCGATCGGGCTCGAGTGTTATGGGTAGTGACAAAAACATGTTCTGTGTCTTTTTTCAGGCGATTTATTGTTCCAAGTCAAGATTTGAAACAAAAAAAGAGTAGTTGTAGAAATGATTGGTGTATTGTTTTGTGATGATTTAACCCTTATCGTGGTAAGCGCGGCATTTGCCGCGCTCGCCTTCGTGGTCTGCCAGTGGTAAGCGCGGCATTTTGTTTGTCGTTTCTGACACCACGTGCGTTCTGGCTCTCTCCATGTACAAGCCTATCATAGATATAGCTCTACGTTTACTGATGCCAGTTCATGCAGAAGAGGCTTCTTTACAGTCTACAGCTTGGCAAATCAACAATAAGGGTGATTTTATGTGCGGTATAGTAGAAATTATGGGCTACATCCTGTAACAGTAAGAATCGAAATGGACGCTCGAGGCAACATGTCGCGATCGCAAAATCTGTTCGAAGATTTTAATCCTTCAGCTGCCGAAGATGAAGATGATGAGTAAACTTTGGATGAAATAATCAGGCAAGCTATAAATTAGTTCTAGAATGCCGATCTCTCAAGCTGCGAGTGATCGAGAGGTAGAAGATGATAGGGAGGGGTAGATGCGAACAGCTGATGAGCGGCTAATCGCGCCGTTCACGAGATCGACTGACGCTGAGCCAATTGACTTTCAATCTATTCCTGGACGATACAGTTTTTAATTTGCTTATGGAGCAAACAAACATGTATGCTGAGAGGAAACTGGAAAGCAACGAGCAGTTTCCACATTCGCGATTGTTACACTGGTCGCCTGTCAGCTGTGACGAAATGAAAACATTCCTTGCTCTTGTGATCCTCATGGGCATCGTTGTGAAATCGTTCATCCCAGCATATTGGTGCTTTGATACTTGCTGTCAAGAAAAAGTGACCTGCACATTCCTGTTTGTTGGTTCTATCAGTTCCATACATTGCATTCTGCTTGTGTGCAAAATTTCAAGCATTTATCTCCAGTAGTTTTTGAGCTGTAGCTTGTTCAGTATACGAGTTCTTCGAAAACTTTCACTTTTCGTCTAATTTTTTTGTTATTTTTGGTGGTCATCAACTGATGTATTAATTTTTAAAGCAATTTGATTGTTTTCTTGGGCCCTTTATATCATATTTTGTCTGTCTGCAAAAAATCAGTGAAATATATTAAACGGTTCTTGAGTTATAGCTTCTTTAAAAAAAATTATTCCAGAAAATGGCCTTGTTCCGCGAGGCAAATTGAAGTTTTTTCTCATTTTTAAGGCTCTTTTAGTTTTAAAAAAAACCCAGCCTGCCATGGTCCCTGAAAAAAATTAGAGCCAGAAAATAACATAGAATCTATGAAATATTTCATTGATAAGGACAGCTGTGCTTTAGTTTTGATTCTAATGACCTTCAAAGTTGCTACTTTATGCTGATTTGACATTTATGTATTACGAGCGTTTCGCCTTTCACGACCTTTGAAGTGGCATATCTCAGAAACTAATGAAGATATTCACTAACTTTTTTTTTTGGTTTTTCTAGTCTTTCTGCCAACTTTATAACACAACACATTATAAACTTCCTCTTCCCCCCAAAAAAATTGACTGCCGCCACCTATTGTTTGTCTTTGTTTTCTAGTCAATCAGTGGTTTCAATAACAGGTACTACCATGCTCATCAGATCCCTCTGATGAGGGGACACCTGTCATGTAGGGACACCTTTGGACTCCCCCAAGGGTGTCCGCTCGTCACAGGGACTACTGTACCGTATTTCATCCGCCCTCCACAGACACCCTAGAGTGGCACTCTACTTGTGGAAGCACTACAAACCCCATGGCAGGGGCATCAACACACAGACTGAGCTACAAGGGATCTTCCAAGTCTCAAGTGGATGAAATGTCGATTTTCATCACTGAATATCCGTGACTTTCACTGCTGATCAGGCCTGAACTGTGAACTACTTTAACTGCATTTCATCCAGTACAGACATTAGGGAGTTTGCTTCAAATAATTCAAACAGGATATAATAGTTTCTCATTTCATTGACTTTATAAAATCCTACATCCTACTACTAGTTCTAGGCAGGCCTTTCTTGACTCTTAAGTCTTAACCTTTGCCCTTACTACAACAAAAAAAGTTACTTGGCCTCAAAGAGAATTTCATTAGTTTGCAGGCTTGCTTTAAAAGTTTTTTTATTCATTTTAAGGAAAGATTGAGACTGAGCATTTCTGCATGCATGCGTGTGTGTGTGTGTGTGTGTGTGTGTGTGTGTGTGACGAAATGTCATGTATACAGTAGGTTCATCTGAACACAGATCAAAATGTCTCTTCTGCTGAAAACACTTTTTAAAAAGTTACATACATGTAGTACTTAGAGGAAGATTGGAGAACATGCCATTTGTTGTTCACCTCTGATTTCTTCCTCTTTTTTTCCTCTCACAATTGAATTTTTTTTAGGGTCAGCAGGAAAAAATAGGGTTGAGCAGGTAACTGCTACCATTACTTTTACTTTTCTTTGCCTAAAGGGTAAAATAAATCAAGTCATTATGCTAATTTTGCCCTATTTTGAGTCCGAGTTACTTTCAGTTTCTGTTTCATATTCAGGCACGATTCAAACTTCATGGACTTCTTTCCTTTGCAATAATTCAATTTACTCAGCTGATGCGTCTACCAAAATATAGAATCAGTATTTAATATTATATATGTGTGTGTGGTGTGTGTGTGGTGTGTGTGTGTGTGTGTGAGTGAGTGAGTGTGTGTGTGTGTGTGTGTGTGTGTGTGTGTGTGTGTGTGTGTGTGTGTGTGTGTGTGTGTGTGTGTGTGTGTGTGTGTGTGCGTGTGATTAAGATGAAATTATTTTACAATAATATGAATGTGGCTTGATTATATTCTATTTCAGTTCTAACCAGTTTGGCCTTTTCCCAGGATTTTCAGTTCAATATCTGATAGCATGTTTGTCCATCAGTTCTTCAAACCAGCTCCAGTTACAATCTCACCTTTTCTCCAGCAGCTGGGTTCTTGTCTGGGTGGAATTCTTTGGCGAGTTTGTAGTAGGCCTGCAATGGAAATGATTCACAGCTTGTCAAGGCTAAGTTTGGCCACAACTGATAATACATGAACAATTCCTATATAAACTGATAATGAACCCTTCCTATATATACACTGATAGTGATAATAATGATCAGAAACAGGTTGCTGGTACTAACCAAGCTGTATGGAGACTGAAGCATTTCAAGTAATAAATGAGTTTTTCTACTTTACCAGACACAGAAAAAGTCGGTCCGTTTAGTAAATAAGGTACAATTCACAAAAATGTTCCAGATAATAATAAGGTATCTTTCTCCATTTTCTCCATGTGGTGCTGAAGTTTCTCAACGGATATTCGACAAGAAGATTACGATTGAGGAAATACAGTGAAGCCGCAGATTTGGGTAAATTGGGCTCGCTGCCTTCGCTAGCTTCTTTACTTGTGACTTCACATGCTGCTAGTGCTACAATGATAGACTTTTTGTCCGGATAATCATATAGAGTATGAAGAAACAGATCGACGAAAGGAGGTGATGTCAAGCAAGCAGCATGTCTATCCAAATAGCACACAATGAGTTTGTATTACGAAGAGACTGCCTACAAACTTTTATTTTTCACTTCCTCCCAGCAAAAAAGCGTGGTATTTCCCAATGTCCAGCCCAAGGGCCAAGCACATGACGTAACTTGCTTTAGTTCAGACAAACATTTATTTATTCATGGTTGAGTTGATTAGTTCCTTATTAATTTAATCAAAGTCAGGCAAAATAATATTGAAAAAGTTTCAATACATGCAATACACTTTGCGAGAAGGTTTCTTGCACGACGAACGATTACAAAGCAAAATAGACTAGGAACCTTGGGAGGTTCATTGGAAATTCTATCTTGACCATGACAAAGAGCGGGGCAGAAACTCTCCAGAAATTCATTCAGACACACTCACAAACCCACAATAAGAACACTAATTGTTTTTCCTAGCAAAATCGGAACATAAAAAGGTACAAACCTTCTTGATTTCTGGATCAGTGGCGTTTCTAGACACTCCGAGTATCTCATATAATTTGTTGTCGGCCATTTTTGCACGAGGGTCGAGAATGACGTCGTTGTGAAACAGCGCCGCATAGGGAATAAGGGGAGTGAACTCCTGAAGCTCCTCTTACATTAGAGGATTGGCGTAGTACAGTCCCCTTGCAAGACCAGACCACAATGGGTTAAATAAGTCCTTTATTCGTTAGTCTTGCACTCGCTCTTGAATCACTTGGATACGGGAAGTGGTAACCCGATCATTCCAGCGCATGGGTTGGATTCGATCTTCTAGGCTGATCTGATCGATTCGAGGCATCATATCTATACTGCAGCTGAATGTTGTCACCAACATTTCCGGACACTGTACCCGAGTTTCAAATCTCGGTATTTCTCGCAAGAATTAACGGACATTTATAAACGTCGTTTACACCCGAATCACGCGGACTCGCCGAGCAAGACGTTTGTCACAAAACGCAGATACATTAACGCGGCCGGATCTTAGCATAACTCCCCGGGTGTGCGAGTCACGTACGTGACTGTAAGGCCGAGATTTCAAAACTCGGGTACAGTGTCCGGAAATGTTGGTGACAACGACTCTTTCAGCTATACAGCAAGCATCTGTCTAAAATTAGTCACATTCAAGCTTATTTTCCGTGTTTCATCTTAATTTTGTGTGTGCCCTAAAATAGATGCATCATCTCGAGAAAATTGTCCAGAAATAGAAAAATGTCTAAATCTAGAAATGACCTCTTTTTTTTCCTCGACAAGTTTGTCAGATATGACAGTAGTGTCGAAATACTTATATATGGACATATATTATAGAGTGTGCTTAATTTGCTCAATTCGTCCTTCTCCAAATAATTATCCAAACAACCTAATTAATTATGAGCGTCCTCTGAAGCTGATTCATCCAGAGATATATATAGTATTGACTGGTCTCAGCCACGTTGAATATAGCTGCTTCATCCAGAGAGAGAGATATATATAGTATTGACTGGTCTCAGCCACGCTGAATATAGCTGCTTCATCCAGAGATATAGGCCTATATATAGTATTGACTGGTCTCAGCCACGCTGAATGTAGCTGCTTCATCCAGATATATATATATATATATATATATATATATATATATATATATATATATATATATATAGTATTGACTGGTCTCAGCCACGCTGAATGTAGCTGCTTAAGAAACTGAACACATGCTAAAATTAATTATTTATTATCATGGTGATAACATGGCGAATATATTCATGAATATGAGAGAGAGAGAGAGAGAGAGAGAGAGAGAGAGAGAGAGAGAGAGAGAGAGAGAGAGAGAGAGAGAGAGAGAGAGAAAGAGAGAGAGAGAGAGGAGAGAGAGAGAGAGAGAGAGAGAGAGAGAGAGAGAGAGAGAAGAACGAACGAACGAACGAATCATTTATTGCGTATTCCTCGGGCCCATTGCAAATGGTTTACAGGAACAGAACAAAAATGACAATTAATTAATTCAAGACCGGTAACCAATCTTGTCTGAGGCGCGCGCGGGGAACAAGCGGGAGGCACATGTCAGAACACAAGAATCATGCTTTCGTGCTGTCCGCCTTGACTGCTGTCGTCTTAGGGTCTGCCTAGCTGTCTTCATCTCCATGGCAACGGTTGCGCTCACTGTCGTCTGTGGGGAGCAGGCCGTTGTTTGCCTCTCATGTGAGCATGGGACGGAATCGACCGGTCAGTCGAAGAGTCCCGATCCTTAATGCCCTGCTCTGTAATACGTACTCTTGTCTGAAAATGTATCAATGCATGACTGGACAGTGGTGCTAACACGTCACATGTCGCGAAGTATCTCCCTCACACCGCTTGGATGGATGGATGGATGGATGGATGGATGGATGGATGGATGGATGGATGGATGATGGATGGATGGATGGATGGATGGATGGATGGATGAATGGATGGATGGATCGATGGATGGATCGATGGATGGATGGTTGGTGTTTTACGGCCTATCAACCTTTGTTGGCTATGTAAGGCCACTAAGCACGAATATCTTTAGAACAGTTTTGGAGTAAACGCTAATCTCAAGTGACGGTGTCCCTAGTCATTCGCCTCTTACGAATCGCGTAGGGAGACGCGGTGGGTCAATTCTTACCCCGAACCTACAGGGGGACACCGCTTGGAAGATCTTCCTCAGATGTTTTGTCAGTGCAAACTGGCGACGGTTGATGTTCTATTAGAGTTTATGATCTTGTCCTGGACTCCACCCTGTTCATTAATTGTCGGAAGGTCAGAGGTCAAAGATGAAAAGTCACCCGGAGAGAGAGAGAGAGAGAGAGAGAGAGAGAGAGAGAGAGAGAGAGAGAGGGGGGGGGGGGGGGGGCGGGGGCGGGGGCGGGGGAGGCATAGGGGATATCTTACTTAAAGATAAAACCGTGGGTGATCTACCTGATCCATATTATTCACATCACTTATTTCATCTACAGCATATTAACTTCATTTTCTCCACTGGTCAACCTCACAAATCACCTATTTTGTGTTTTCTGTGTTCTTGAGCTGCGCAAACACGCGATGAAAGGCAATGTTCGGTGAGACAGATTAAGAATCTGTGCGTTGTGCAGATTTCGTTGGATGTGTAATTACTTTCCCTTGAACACACTGACCAACAAGTAGAAGAGATGACCTTTTTAGTTACTCCCACTGCTAAAAATTCACACCAAGACATGTGAACGTCTGATAAGAACTGCCTGTTTCACTCGTACTTGAGACCAACGCGTACAATTTCATATAATGCAAAATCAATCAGATAATGCAAAGCTATTTCCAGTATGAGCCTTATGCACGTGGCCTTTCTTCCGGTGTCAAAGCGACAAGGCTCCCCCGGCAAGCACGGTGAACACTAGCGAGGTGGTGGTTGCCTGTCATGCGACAATATCAGACTGCGCATTTTAGTCTCTCCGCAAATACGTTTATTCATGAGACTCGCCATGCAGGCCGATACGCGAGCCACATTGACGGGGACAGCGGGGACACTGGAAGGCAGCCCTGCAGGTGTCCTGAGATGCAGCCCTTTCTCTCCTTGGCAATGGCGAGTCGGCTCCGTCTGGTCAACCTCGAAAGTGGCTGTCGCTTCCCTTGCGGCCGCGCTCCAGTTGGTTCTGTCCTTCGCCAGGAATTCCACGAGTGCCACGTCGCCGTGCCGGAGATGCTCTTTCACGCAGTCCTTGACGGTCTTTGCAGTGCCCAGGGTGTCCGTCCTTCTGTTCCAGGAGGCATGCTGACACCGGCCTGTGCCTCACGAGACCTCGAGTCTATGCAACGCGGCATACTTTGACCAGTCACAGACATAAAACAAAATTTGGCGGGTAAAACGTCATCTCATGCATAAACAAGTCGGTCAAAGACGGTGTCCCTGTGTGGATAGTCTCCTAGTTCAGGACACTTGCTTATGTTTGCGACAGCTCAATTCTGTGACATGACGATTGCACAAGGCTATGTACTGGTGAGAATTTGATTAAATGTAGCAAAAAATGTCGATTTTCATGTTATATTCTCATTAAGCCTGTTCTTAATTGACAAATAAATCTTGGCTAATATTTACCAAGTCTTGGCAAATTACTTATGGGCAAACATTCGGCAAAAATTCGGCAATTATTGCGCCAAGTCTTGTCAAATCTTAAGCTTCTTAATAGCTTGACGAAACCAAGCCAAGATCTCGTAAACAAAAGTCATTTGCACTATGGCATCGATCGGCACCCCCCCCCCCCCATACCGTAAGTGTGCAATGGCTGTCAATGTAAATAAAGCGACATATTTTTTCCGCCATTGTGCTCTGAGGGGATCTCACGAATATCTCACGCCAATAGCTATTGGCAATACCTGTCGAGCCAATGTCCCAAGTCTTAGCAAATATTTGCCAAGTCTTGGCGAAAATCGATTAAGAACTGGAACACTTGACCAAATATTCAGCGAATATGTACCAAGACCCGGCAAACACCAGTTGAGAACCGGCTCTAGGATATCAATCCCACCCACAACCCCAACATTCTATGTACTGGCAGAACACTGGCCAACTGCTCAACATGAATGTTTATAAACAGTTACATGAATAATTATAGATGTTCCAGCCGATGAGAAGGCATTTTTCATTTTCAGAAATCATATCAAAATTGAATACTTGGATACGATCTTGTGTTTCATTTGTGATTTTCCCCCATTTCCGATTGTTGCAGCTCGACTAGCTCGTTTTCTTTAAGTAATAAGTCTAGGGGAAACACACACACACACAGCCGAACTGGCAACACTATCTCACACAATCATTCTATCAAAACGATGGAACACGATGGAATGAACGGTGAGGACACAGGTCGAAATTAAATCACTGTAATTCGTTTGGATATCAATTAAAGAAAATGGATAATTAAAGGTTAGTAATGATACTGGAGGAATGATAATTTAATTGAATCTTCACTAAGGACAATCTACTAGGGCTTGCCAACCATTCAAAATGTACTTAACTGAATTCGTAGACTGTGTCCGACGAAACACGTTGTTCCTAAAGCGAAGTGGCCAACTCGATTTCACATTAAGTCTTCTTACACAAAGGTTTCCCACCTTTGGGACGGCTGTAGCAGCGGTACTAGTAATGCAAACAAGGGAGAGAGGGGGTGGTAGCACAGGGGAAACAGGTGGTCGACGAGAACACCATTGACGAAACGTGTATCTGGCTCCCTCGTCGTTGTGCACACGCGAAGAGACGCTGCGCTTGCTCCCGTGGCAGTGGAGACGACGCTGGTACTTCTAACGGGTTTCGAATGGCAAGGTGCTGCAGACACATGGAGACGCAGTCGAATGGAGGTGGAGGAAAACTCGTTTTTCAAACGAGTTTAATGAAGAGACGCTTGCACCCGTGGCAGCGGAGAAAACGCTGAACTTCAAACGAAGCGAAGGAAGAGTTAATTCATATCTCGAACGGTGGTAAGCTGACTCAGACGTCCAGCACTTTGGACTGACGAGCAGAGAGACATCCCGGCACTTCGGTCGGTGAGCAGAGAGAGCTGGCGCCTTGTACACGTGGTGGATCACTCGTGGGTGGTTGAATAGCGCATGCCTGCCTACTCAGCAGGGCGGAGCCTTTATACAACAAGCAATAATTCCAGTGGTCTATCGTCCAATGAAAACACTTGGGCCTGCTCAATTCACCCCACTGTCCAATCACATGGTCCCCTTATAAAAGCGAAGTTAATCACATGATGCCCTCAGTCAAGTTTTCGGAAAGGCAACCAATCACACGTTTCCTATTCCGCTCTGCATTAGCTTGGATTAGGTCTTGTGATGATTGGTCAGATGGACGGAATCCCAGGGCCCAGCAATCTCTCTAGGCTATGCGAAGCCACCAAGCCACAGCAACACAACTATAACGTTACTATTTTTAGAACAGTTGACAGCCACACTAACTCACAACACGGGTTAGTAAATACAATACACTCACGTGAAAAGAGAGAGGGGATGGGTGAACTCGCCACACCGATATTTTTGAGTGCACTTTAACTTTGGAACACAGTAGCTCCACTGTTTTTATATCAGTTTTCATGAAATTTGGTATGAGTAATCTTCACATAGTACTTTAGTGAGTTACAGAGAAAATGTTGTGAACTCAGGCCAGGGGGTTGGAGGGACATATAGAACCCCCGTATTAACAGCTAGGGACATCGCAAAAGATATCAGCGCAACATTACCGTTGCTTATGCACGACGTAAATGACCGCATAGATAAACCCTGTTTTCTATAGTTAGGGTAGTTGTTGGGGTCGGACTGACACTGATTGAAGGTGCATCGTGACACGTACTAGTCCGACTAAATGTATTATTTCTTCTTCTTCTTCTTTTGCCTGAAAAGGGCTGTTTGCTCATAGCGTAATGGAGTACGCTCTCGAGCGTTTGTCGTCAGGTGTGAGCTCCCTGGTAGAAGTTGTCGTATCTGGCTGGCTCAGAGATACTATAGTATTAATAGTGTTTCTGGTTGTCTGGGCTGCTGCAGCAATTAAGTCTGTGGCCAGCGGCTGCGGGGGCAACTCAGAGTGGCAGCTGTGGTGCAGATGGCGGCGGCTATAGTTGCTGCGAGCGGCTGCGAGAGCTGTGGTCGATGCTGGTGCAGTGGCTGGGGAGAAAGTTGTTCGTCAAGCTTTCGGAGCAGCACTCCTTCATCTGGCCGTATAATTCGGCATCAAGTTCTACAAAGCCAAAGCTGATTGATGTGTAAATGTATATGTGTATGTGCGTGTGCGTGTGCATATGTGTGTGCGCGTGTGTATGTGTGGGTGCATGTGTGTGTGTGTGTGTGTGTACATTTGTGTGTTCATGTGTGTGCGTGTGTGCTCATATGTGTGTGTGTGTGTGTGTTCATGTGTGTGTGTGTGTGTGTGTGTGTGTGTGTGTGTGTTTGTGTGTACATGTGTGTGTGTGTCTGTGTGTGTGTGTGTGTGTGTGAGTGTGTATATGTTTGTGCATATGTGTGCATATGTGCGTGCGCGCATGTGTGTGTGTGTGTGTGTGTGTGTGTGTGTGTGTGTGTGTGTGTGCACGGGCGCGAGCGCGTGTGCTGCATATATGTTCTGTAAAATTCGCCAGGCGAGAAAACCAATCTGGAGTAACCTCCCTTGAGACCTTGTAGACACTCATAGAAGTAATGAGTGCTTTGCTGACAGAACTTCGAAAACATACACACACACACACACACACACACACACACACACACACACACACACACACACACACGAGAGAGAGAGAGAGAGAGAGAGAGAGAGAGAGAGAGAGAGAGAGAGAGAGAGAGAGAGAGAGAGAGAGAGAGAGAGAGAGAGAGAGAGTCAGTATAATTATCGCAAGAATTATACATGTGCAATTTCTTAAACATACTAAAATGGGTAGATAGTGCACCAGAGAAGCAAAATTTAAATATGGAACTTGAAGTGACTACAATGACATATACATAAAAAATAATTTTCTAAGCATCCAAATGTTAAAAACAAATACATTCATGTAGGCCAAAGCCTCTTGGTGTACACTCCCTCCCCTAATCCCCCACCCCCAATCAGCCAGAGAGAGAGAGAGAGAGAGAGAGAGAGAGAGAGAGAGAGAGAGAGAGAGGGTGGGCGGGTGCGTGGGTGGGTGGGTGTTACATTACAGCTCATGCAAGAAACAGACCACGGAGTGATGTACACAGTACACGATATCATCATCTCACTGGACATTACTTCACTTTTTCCAAGATGGTTGTTCGTAGAAAAGACCCATATATAGAAGTAAAGACAGAAATATAGGAACAAAAACAGACAATCGGACGGATGGATGGGAAGACGGACAGACAGACACACAGACACACAGAAACACAGACACACAGACAGACAGACACACACACACAGACAGACAGACAGACAGACAGACAGACAGACAGACAGACAGACAGACAGACAGACAGACAGACAGACAGACAGACAGACAGACAGACAGACAGACAGACAGGCAGACAGGCAGACAGACAGACAGACACACAGACACACAGACACACAGACAGACACACAGACAGACACACAGACACTCAAAGAAGCGAATGGATAGATGGATGGATAGATAAATGAATGAATAAACGAATGATTATGAAAAGTTTATATATTCAAGAACCGAATCATAAAGAGGCGAAGTCGCAAAAAAAAGCGTGTGTCTAAACATAAAGTTCGTTTTTCTATAAAAAGATCTGGAAAACCGTACAAGTGACGTTCGATCCCCGCAGTGCGTTCGTCGATCTACGAATTGAATTTGGAAAAACCCCGGTTGAAGAATAAAAAAGCAAAAATGGTTCGGCTTATGGTGCACTCCATCTCCTCCCCCCCCCCCCCCCCCCCCTCGTTCCCTTCCCTGCCCTAATCCCCAACCCACCCTCCACCCCTCCTGCTTCCCACCCTCCACCCACCCACCCCCCGAACAAAGAACGCTAGGAGATTCGTCATTCCACCCTACCCGCACCAAACTTTCTGCGCACCCGCCTTCTGTCCCGTCCCACCGTCTCTCCCTCCTACCCCCACTTATTCCCCCACTCCTACCCCCAACACCCACCCTCCTACCCACGCCCACCTTCACCCCCTACTCCCCCACCCCCCACCAACACTCCCACCCCCATGTACCTACCCCCAACCTCACCCTATACCCCGGCCCATACCCGCACCCTCTACCCTCACCCCTACCCACAGCTCCACCCCGACCCCACCCCCCACCCACCCCACAATCTCTCCCCCAATTACCCCACCCCCTTACCCCTACCCTCTTATCCCACCCTCTTATCCCACCTTCTTACCCCCACCCACTACCACCCCTACCACCTCCTACCCCCGTTCCCCTACCCCCACCCACCACCACCTATTACCCCCTCCCCCCTTCTCCGACCCCAACCCTACCCCACACCCCGGGGAGTGGGTGGATGGGGACAAGGGGGGAATGGTGGGGGCCGAGGAATTGTTATTAAAATAATTACTGCGTCCAACATTGACAGGAGGCGGCGGGGGGAGGCGGCGGATTTAGTGGGAGGGAGGGGAGGGAGCGGGTTGAGTGGGAGGGAGGGGAGGGGGCGGGTTGAGTGGGAGGGAGGGGAGGGGGCGGGTTGAGTGGGAGGGAGGGGAGGGGGCAGGTTGAGTGGGAGGGAGGGGAGGGGGCGGGTTGAGTGGGAGGGAGGGGAGGGGGCGGGTTGAGTGGGAACGAGGGGAGGGACCGGGTTGAGTGGGAGGGAGGGGAGGGGGCGGGTTGAGTGTGAGGGAGGGGAGGGGGCGGATTTAGTGTGAGGGAGGGGAGGGGACGGGTTGAGTGGGAGGGAGGGGAGGGGGCGGGTTGAGTGGGAGGGAGGGGAGGGGGCGGGTTGAGTGGGAGGGAGGGGAGGGGGCGGGTTGAGTGTGAGGGAGGGGAGGGGGCGGGTTGAGTGGGAGGGAGGGGAGGGGGCGGGTTGAGTGGGAGGGAGGGGAGGGAGCGGGGTGGGTGGGAGGGAGGGGAGGGGGCGGGTTGTGTGGGAGGGAGGGGAGGGGGCGGGTTGTGTGGGAGGGAGGGGAGGGGGCGGGTTGTGTGGGAGGGAGGGGAGGGGGCGGGTTGAGTGGGAGGGAGGGGAGGGGGCGGGTTGAGTGGGAGGGAGGGGAGGGGGCGGGTTGAGTGTGAGGGAGGGGAGGGGGCGGGTTGAGTGTGAGGGAGGGGAGGGGGCGGGTTGAGTGGGAGGGAGGGGAGGGGGCGGGGTGAGTGGGAGGGAGGGGAGGGGGGGGGTTGAGTGGGAGGGAGGGGAGGGGGCGGGTTGAGTGGGAGGGAGGGGAGGGGGCGGGTTAAGTGGGAGGGAGGGGAGGGGACGGGTTGAGTGGGAGGGAGGGGAGGGGGCGGGTTGAGTGGGAGGGAGGGGAGGGGGCGGGTTGAGTGTGAGGGAGGGGAGGGGGCGGGTTGAGTGGGAGGGAGGGGAGGGGGCGGGTTGAGTGGGAGGGAGGGGAGGGGGCGGGTTGAGTGGGAGGAATGGGAGGGGGCGAGTTGAGTGGGAGGGAGGGGAGGGGGCGGGTTGAGTGGGAGGGAGGGGAGGGGGCGGGTTGAGTGGGAGGGAGGGGAGGGGGCGGGTTGAGTGTGAGGGAGGGGAGGGGGCGGGTTGAGTGTGAGGGAGGGGAGGGGACGGGTTGAGTGGGAGGGAGGGGAGGGGGCGGGTTGAGTGGGAGGGAGGGGAGGGGGCGGGTTGAGTGGGAGGGAGGGGAGGGGGCGGGTTGAGTGGGAGGGAGGGGAGGGGGCGGGTTGAGTGGGAGGGAGGGGAGGGGGCGGGTTGAGTGGGAGGGAGGGGAGGGGGCGGGTTGAGTGTGAGGGAGGAGAGGGGGCGGGTTGAGTGTGAGGGAGGGGAGGGGGCGGGTTGAGTGTGAGGGAGGGGAGGGGGCGGGTTGAGTGTGAGGGAGGGGAGGGGGCGGGTTGAGTGGGATGCGAGGGGAGGGGGGCGCGGTTGAGTGTGACGGGAGGGCGGGTGAGGAGGGCGGGTGAGTGGGAGGAGGGGAGGGGGCGGGGTGCGTGGTTAGGTCGGCGGTGTAGGGGGCAGGCTGAAAAGTGTAGGGAGGGGCGGGGCTGGAGTGAGGGGAGGGAGCGGGTTGAGGGGGGTTGAGGGGGAGGGCGGGGAGCGGTTGGTGGACGGGATGAGTGAGGGAGGGGTTGAGGAGTGCGGAGTGAGTGGAGGGCGGGTATGAGCTGTGAATGTGGGGGTGTGGGGTTGTTGGGCGGGTGGAGTGGCGGGTTGAGTGAGGGCAGGGGCTGGTTGAGTGTGAGGGTGGGGGGGGCCGGGTTTGAGTGGGAGAGGGCGGACTTCGGGTTGGTGGGGGATGGGAGGGGGCGGCGGTTGGTAGTGGAGGAGGGGAGGGGGCGGTTCCGTGCGTGAGCGGGAGGGGATGGGGCAGGGTGAGTGGAGGGAGGGGAGGGGGCGGGTTGAGTGGGAGGTGAGGGGCAGGTTGAGTTGGGGGTTGAGTGGGAGGGATTATTTGTTTGTTTTTTTTTTTTTTAGTTGGGAAGGGAGTGGGGGCGGGTTGAGTGGGAGGGAGGGGAGGGACGGGTTGATGGTAGGAGGGGGGGGGCGGGTTGAGAGTGTGGAGGGGGGTAGGGGGCAGGGTGAGTGGGAGGGAGGGGAGGGGCGGGTTGATTGGAGTGGGAGGGGGGGGGCGGGTTGAGTGGTGGGGGGGAGGGGCGGGTCTGTTAGTGGGAGAGGGGTACGGGGGCGGGTTGCGTGAGAGGGCTGGGAGGGGCGGGTTAGTGCGAGGGAGGGGGAGGGGCGGTTGCATTGCGGTTGAGTGGGCGGGGAGGGGAGGGAGCGGGTTGAGGGTGGGAGGGAGGGGAGGGGGGCGGGTTGAGTGGAGGGAGGGGAGGGGGCGGGTTGAGTGGGAGGGAGGGGGGTGGGAGGGGAGGGAGGGGAGGGGCGGGTTGAGTGCGGAGGGGAGGGGGGCGGGTTGAGTGGGAGGGAGGGGAGGGGGCGGGTTGAAGTGGGAGGGAGGGGAGGGGGCGGTTGAGTGGGAGGGAGGGGAGGGGGCAGGTTTGAGTGGGAGGGAGGGGAGGGAGCGGGTTGAGTGGGAGGGAGGGGAGGGGGCGGGTTGAGTGGGAGGGGGGGAGGGCAGGTTGAGTGGGAGGTGAGGTGGAGGGGGGGGGGAGGGGGGCGGGTTGAGTGGGAGGGAGGGGGGGAGGGAGGTCGTGGAGGGGGGGGGGGGGGGGGGGGAGGGGGCAGGTTGAGTGGGAGGGAGGGGAGTGGGCGGGTTGAGTGGGAGGAGGGGAGGGGCAGGTTGAGTGGGAGGGAGGGGAGGGGGGGTTGAGTGGGAGGGAGGGGAGGGGCGGTTGAGTGGGAGGGAGGGGAGGGGGCGGGTTGAGTGGGAGGGAGGGGAGGGGGCGGGTTTGAGTGGGAGGGAGGGGAGGGGGCGGGTTGAGTGGGAGGGAGGGGGAGGCGGGAGGGGGGGGAGGGGAGGGGGAGGGGGGGAGGTGGGGCGGGTTGAGTGGGAGGGAGGGGAGGGGGGCGGGTTGAGTGGGAGGGAGGGGGGGGCGGGTGAGTGAGGAGGGAGGGAGGGCGGGTTGAGTGGGAGGGAGGGGAGGGGGCAGGTTGAGTGGGAGGAGGGAGGGGGAGGTTGAGGGGAGGGAGGGGAGGGGAGGGGAGGGCGGTGGAGGGGAGGGGGGAGGGGGGTGAGTGGGAGGGAGGGGAGGGGCGGGTGAGTGGAGGGAGGGAGGGGGCGGGGGGGAGGGAGGGAGGGGGGAGGGGCGGGGAGGTGAGGGGAGGGGAGCGGGGAGGGGAGGGAGGGGAGGGGGGAGGGGGCGGGGTTGAGTGGGAGGGAGGGGAGGGGGCGGGTTGAGTGTGAGGGAGGGGAGGGGGCGGGTATGAGTGGGGAGGGAGGGGAGGGGAGGGGGGGGGCGGGTTTGAGTGGGAGGGAGGGGAGGGGCAGGTTGAGTGGAGGGAGGGGAGGGGGCAGAGGTTGAGTGGGAGGGAGGGGAGGGGGCGGGTGAGTGTGAGGGAGGGGAGGGGGCGGGTTGAGTGAGGGGGGGAGGGGGCGGGTTGAGTGTGAGGGGGGAGGGGGCGGGTTGAGTGGAGGGAGGGGAGGGGGCGGGTTGAGTGTGAGGGGGAGGGGAGGGGAGGGAGGGAGGGGGCGGGTTGAGGGGAGGGAGGGGAGGGGGCGGGTGGTGAGGGGGGAGGGGGCGGTGGTGGAGGGGGGGAGGGTGCTGGGAGGAGGGGAGAGGGGGAGGTGGGGGGGGTGAGGAGGGAGGGGAGGGGGGAGGGAGGGGGAGGGGGGTGGTGTTGGGAGGGGGGGGGGGGTGGGGTGGGGAGGGGGGAGGGGGGGGGTTGAGTGTGAGGGAGGGGGAGGGGGCGGAGGTTGAGTGGGAGGGGCGGGGAGGGGAGGGAGGGGAGGGGCGGGAGTGGGAGGGGGGGGGGCGGGTGAGTGAGGGGGGGAGGGGGGGGTTGAGTGGGAGGGAGGGGGGGGTTGGGGGAGGGGAGGGGGCGGGTTGAGTGGGAGTGAGGGGAGGGGGCGGGTTGAGTGGGAGGGAGGGGAGGGAGCGGGTTGTGTGGGAGGGAGGGGAGGGGGCGGGTTGGGTTCGAGGGAGGGGAGAGGGGAGGAGTTGAGGGAGAGGGGAGGGAAAGGATGCCTAATCGTCAGCGCGGAGCGGGGTGGGGGGGAGGGGGGGGCGGGGGGAGGGAGGGGTGGGGGAGGTAAGGGGGGTGAGGATGTAAGGGGGGCGGTGAGGTGGGGGTGGGTGGGGGAGGTAAGGGGGTGGGGGTGGAGGTAAGGGGTGGGGTGGAGGTAAGGGGTGGGGGTAAGGGGATGAGGGTGAGGGGTGAGGGGTGGGGTGGGGTGAGCTAGGGGTGTGTGAGTCGACATTGTTTTGTTGCGACCTAAACGCTTCTTGTCAGTTCAATCAACCGGGAATTTCCCGATCTGTCCGTAGGTGAACGTCCGTGCTATGTTTGGATACATGCTTTTGGTAACGAAAATAATTCCCTCTATTATTAGTTATCGGGAAAGTCGTCCGTTGATGTGAACAGACCTGGGAAAACTTCTATGATGTAATTGTAGAAAGGCGCAAACCAACTGTCCAATCAGCATGGCGCAACAAACTTTTGACGCGAAAAGGACATCAGATCTATTAATATCGTCCAATGAAAGTCTCAACGCACACTCTATGTTTAGACACACGTTTTTTGTTTCTCTCGCGACAGGTTGCGGTCGCCGTAATGAATTTTTCCTATCCATCCCCGTGGTTGTTTCAAGGGAAGTAACTCGTACAGCTATTTATTCTCTAACCAATTTGTGTTCGTTGGAGTGACCTTTTCTTTAGTATAGTCCCCGTGAGAAAGCTAAATTTAGTAGAAGCTACGCTCACCCTACGGCGTGTTTACATGCTGGCTTGAGCGGTGATGAAAATGACGAAGTATTAAAGTGTGGATGGAAGAAGGGTCTGATACTGAAGATCTAGGTGGATATTGGACTTCTGAAGAAGATCTTGATGATTCTGATGTGGAAATAGTCCCAGTCAACGAGAATGCAGAGGTGGCTGACAGCGAAGACGAATCGACTTCGTCGCTGTCGACATCAGAGCAAAGACCCTATATATACACTTTGATCAGAGAGAGAGAGGAAGAGATGGAAACGGTGTTTACAGCAGACACAGACATCGATTCGGATGCAGAGGATACGGAAAACCTTCTCTACTCCTCCAATGAACTGTACCACACAAAAGAGGACTATGCCAAGTAGGGCGCCTTCTTTCTCTCAGAGGGCCATTCTGAGACTTTTCTTCTATTCAGAGACAGATGCAATGAGTAAGTGTATATTATCTGATTTCACCTCTCTGACTTGCTAAAAAATCTTTTTCAAGCATTTTGTATCCTGTAGTCAATCATTCATCAATATAGTTTGATGTGGAAATACTGATTTCAGAACTGCTGTGCAAAATCTATCTCTTGACTATTAGCACAATACATACATTAGGTGTAAAATAAAAAAAATAAAAATTGCATGTACCTGGTGTTTAAATCCCCCCCCCCCCCCCCCAATTTTCTTACTGCATATTGTAACTATCCAGCACTTCAGCTAGAAAGTGCAAATGAATATATTTCTTGTGGTACCAACCATTAAACAGTTATTCTAAATTTGGACTTTGTGTGATTTTTTGAAAACTTGAAAAAACACTGCGTACAGAGGTAAATTTCCTAATACTATCCCTGCGTAAGCAATTTAACAGTGGTCAAAGGGAAACGTATACATGTAGATTAACACGAATAACCTGATTAAAACTTCATGTGAATTTATTTAGTGTGGGAAAGCAGCATTTTCTCTTCTTTATTTGCGGAGGTGGGGTGGGGGGGGTGGGGGGGTGAGGGGTGGGGGCGGGGGGGGGGGGGGGGGAAGGAACTGATGACCTGAAAGTTGTGGGTACACCACACGTGCCATCGAGGAAACAGTTAATGAAAGACTGTGCTGCTGACTGCAATACTATTCTTAGCATGCATGGCTTCTCAGACAGAATTGAAAAACTCCAAAATAAATGTGAGCTGTAAGAAAAACAAACTTAGATCGGCAAAAGTTTTTCACCGTTTGCCTTTCTGCCTTAAATGCGGTGACTACACCCCAGGGGAAAGTTTGTATGAGAAAAATCAAGACGTAACAATTCTTGACGGGAGACACGTCAATGGAGACCAATCTAAGGCGATTCTCAACCACGTGGTATCAGCAGGTCAAATGTCAGGAGCTTAGGTGCGATAGTCAAACTTCGTGGCATGATTACACCCCGTCTTGCAAGGCCGTGCTTGTGAATGTTGCCCATGAAACGAATGAATGAACGAATGAATGAACAAATGATTAAATATATGAAACAATGAAGGAAGGAAAGAACGAATGATGAATGAATGAATGAATGAATGAACGAACGAATAATGAATGAACAAAAGAACGAATAAACGAACGAACAACCAAACGAATAATGAATGAATAAATAAGGAAGGAACGACTAATGAATGGACGGAACAACGAACAAAGAAACGAACGAGCGAGCGAGCGAACGAACGAACGAACAAACGAACGGATAATGAATGAACGAATGAATGAATGAATGAATGAATGAATGAACGAACGAACGAATGAATGAATGAATGAATGAATGAATGAATGAATGAATGAATGAATGAACGAACGAATGAATGAATGAATGAATGAACGAAATTCCAGAGCCGTCCAAATGTACTAGGCTACATAGGGCCACTGACCACGGAAAACACTGAACCAGTTTGAGTGAGGTCAAATCAAGTCTCAATTTCCCTGGTTGTTTCCCTTTTAGGAGGGAGACGCATTGGGTCTGTTCTCACCCCCAACCCACAGGGGTCTGTTCTCACCCCCAACCCACAGGGGGTCTGTTCTCATCCCCAACCCACAGGGGGTCTGTTCTCACCCCAACCCACAGGGGGGTCTGTTCTCACCCCAACCCACAGGGGGTCTGTTCTCATCCCCAACCCACAGGGGGGTCTGCTCTCACCCCAACCCTCAGGGGGGTCTGCTCTCACCCCCAACCCTCAGGGGGGTCTGCTCTCACCCCCAACCCACAGGGGGGTCTGCTCTCACCCCCAACCCACAGGGGGATCTGCTCTCACCCCCAACCCACAGGGGGGTCTCACCCCTAACCCACAGGGGGGTCTGTTCTCACCCCCAACCCACAGGGGGTCTGTTCTCACCCCCAACCCACAGGGGGGTCTGCTCTCACCCCCAACCCACAGGGGGGTCTGCTCTCACCCTCAAACCTCAGGGGGGTCTGCTCTCACCCCCAACCCACAGGGGGGTCTGCTCTCACCCCCAACCCACAGGGGGTCTGCTCTCACCCCCAACCCACAGGGGGGTCTGCTCTCACCCCAACCCACAGGGGGGTCTGTTCTCACCCCCAACCCACAGGGGGGTCTGCTCTCACTCCCAACCCACAGGGGGGTCTGCTCTCACCCCCAACCCACAGAAGGGTCTGCTCTCACCCCCAACCCACAGGGGGGTCTGTTCTCACCCCAACCCACAGGGGGGTCTGTTCTCACCCCAACCCACAGGGGGGTCTGCTCTCACCCCCAACCCACAGGGGGGTCCGCTCTCACCCCCAACCCACAGAGGGGTCTGCTCTCACCCCCAACCCACAGAGGGGTCTGCTGCCTGCGGAACAAGCAGTGCTGTCTCCCTGACATTTTGGCCATGGAGAACAATGAGCCGCCACGCCCGAAGCAAAGAAACCGGAAGTGGAACAGCATCCAGTCACGTGACGCGACATTAGCACTGATTGCTCAGCTGCGGTGGCTATGGAAATGTCGAAGCTGTTACTACTAAGGCCAAAAAAAAAAAATGGTGTGGTTACGGTAACCCGACCTACCCTATTCTGGGGCGCCGACCCTACATCTTTTTATTGAAAATGTTGAAGTTTTTTTTAATATCAATGTTGTGGGTTGAGGGCTGGGCTGTCAAGTCCCTGAGCGATGAGCCGCCGACGTGAAGCTGGGGGGGGGGGGGGGGGGGGGGGGGTGTTCTACGTGACGGTCAAAAGTTCAGTTCGACGCTCAGCGCTGAACCGCCAGCATAAAGCGGGGTGTGTGTGTGTGGGGGGGGGGGGGGGGGGGAGGGGTGTTTCTTCGTGACGGTCAAAAGTTCAGTTCCAGGCTTTGAAAAATCATAGTTTTTCCCTGACAATCGTAGCATCGTAGCAAGCACGCCTAAATCGTAGCACTTGGCAGCTCTGTTGATGTGACCACGTGCAAAGCAGTTGGGGTTGGGTTTGAGTTGGCTTGGGGTTTGACTGTTGGAGAGGTCGGGGACACGTTTTTGAACTGAAGACGATACATTTCAAATGTGAAGTTTTGCAAGCCGAGAGTGAGGAAGATGATGAGGATGATCAACATGCAGCACAAGTTCATGATGCATTTCAATTACATCTGGTTCACGTTAGGGGCACCGATGGTTGGTCACATGATACTGACACTAGCAGGACAGACAATCTCATATCAGCCATACAGACCTGTTTATCTATACGATTTTGGCGTATTTTTTACGCCAAACTATTGAAAATACGACTACTACGACTTGTGTGGAAAAATAGGACAATTGTGAAATCGAAAAATAGGACAATGGTGAAATCAAAAGGTTGTTTTTTCCCCCGTGAAGTTTTGATCCACAATTTAATTTTCCTGCGGCTGGAAGCAGTCTCCCACTCTTCGAGTTTTGTTTTGACAAGAGCTCTTCATCGGACATTTGTGTAATATGGGTTGACAACACTGTTGTGACTGCATGGTGTTCCCAGAGGGCTGTTTAGTTAAGCTACAGAATGCTGGGGTAAGAAGTGGGTCAAGTAATCTTAAAACAACATTTGCAGGGAGAATACATCCCGCCTCTGTTTCACTTCGCTCTCTCTCTCTCTGTCTCTGTCTCTGTCTGTGTCTCTCTCTCTCTCTCTCTCTGTCTCTCTCTCTCTCTCTCTCTCTCTCTCTCTGTCACTCTCTCTCTCTCTCTCTCTCTCTCTCTCTCTCTCTCTCTCTCTCTCTCTTGTCTCTCTCCATTATGACGCTTGTAACATGATGCGTTGGGTACACTCGATCATAAGCTGAATCCGCTTTGGAGAAAACGAGAAAACAAACAAATACTGTATACAGCTGCAAAGATGTCAATAAACGTTGTGGAAAGTCTAGTTTAGTCCAAACGAAGCACAGATATCCAATGGCATGTAGACACAGCGTGAGCTATCGCGAGCGTAGAATATGAGATTTCGGGAAACTGCAGCAGTGTTAATAAACGAGAATGATTCCAAAGTGAAAATACATAGAGCAAAGAGGCCAAAATCAGTTCAGGCGCGCTGCAGGATGCAGCGGTCAAGGGGGAGATAACTCTTCACTTGCATTGCCTCTTTGTTTGCAAATCAAAAGCTGCATTTTTGAAATTGTCGGTCCGCGCAAAAAATACGCACAGTTTTTTTAAAATACGCATATCTGAACCAGTGAGTACGCTGAGGCAAAATTTGGGGTACCCAGGTCTGGCCATATCTTCACTGGTAAGTCAATGCTTTTCTTTACATAATTCCAAGAGAAGTTAAGTCAAAATTGTTCAAAGGGAATATCCGCTGTCTGTTAGCACACTTATTTCCAAGTCGAGTAGGTTTAATTTGGTTTCCACGAGAAATAAAAAGTTATTAAAAAAAAAAAATTATTGCCGACCTACCTACCCTATTTTTTTTGGCTATGTTACCTTAACCACACCAATTTTTTTTTTTGGCCTAATCATTCTGGTGCAAACATCCTGCGTTGCAACCTTGCAGTTGATCGTGGCGCCATCTAGCTTCATTTCCCTATGTCCCTGGTCCCCAACCCCAACACCCCCAACCCCACCCCACCCCCACCCCCACCCCCCAGTGGGCTGGGGGTAGGATTACATCCACATTTCCTGACGTATAGAGTGCATGAAAGGTGACTAGCGGGGAATGGGACACCTGGCTTGCCATTGCCCCAGCCTTCACCGGGGATGTGAGCAGTCAGTGGCCTCACAGGACTTGCAAGGGGATGTGAGCAGTCAGTGGCCTCACAGGACTTGCAAGGGGATGTGAGCAGTCAGTGGCCTCACAGGACTTGCAAGGGGACGTGAGCAGTCAGTGGCCTCACAGGACTTGCAAGGGGATGTGAGCAGTCAGTGGCCTCACAGGACTTGCAAGAGGATGTGAGCAGTCAGTGGCCTCACAGGACTTGCAAGGGGATGTGAGCAGTCAGTGGCCTGCCTCACAGGACTTGCAAGGGGATGTGAGCAGTCAGTGGCCTGCCTCACAGGACTTGCAAGGGGATGTGAGCAGTCAGTGGCCTCACAGGACTTGCAAGGGGATGTGAGCAGTCAGTGACCTCACAGGACTTGCAACAGTTGGTAGGGCGAGGAGCCTCATAGATCAATCCACCTATCTATGCACCCATCCGTCCATCCATCCATCAATCCGTTTATCCATACATCCATTTGTCCATCTATCAAGTATCCATCCACACATCTTTTCATTTATCCATCCATGCGTCCATCTGTCCATCCATCCGTTCACCCATCCATTCGTCCACCCATCCATCCATCCATTTGTTCATCCATCTGTCCATCCATATATCATCCATTTATTCGATTCTCAAAAGAAGCAAATAACTAAATAAATCGAGACATGGCTTGCTCTTATTGTTACCAACCCTGAAGTAAAAAAAAATTAGTTGCCTTAAATAGTCCACAAAGGCTGATAGGCTGTAAAACTCCATCCATCCGTCCATCCATTTATCCATCCATCTATCCATCACTCCATCTCTCCATCAACCCATCCCATTAAAACTGCCTCCATTTTAGCATGTCTTCGTTAAAACGACCACGAACTTTCCCTCGCCGTGTGTTTAATTGAGAACTACTGGATTATCAATCTTAAACATCGATGTGGAACCCCACAGAACAAACGGCAGGACGGGATCCCAGCCTCAGAAGTCCTGATGGGGCCGGCATCTCAAGCGTCCTCACAGCCATGTTAATTAATGGTCCATGTAAGATGGGCAAGGCGTGTAGCGCGCGGATGTCAGACAATGGGTTGCCAAGCAACTGCTTTATAGAGAACTCTGCGAGGGAAAGCGAGCTGCTGTTGGACAAAGACAGAGTTTCACAGACCACCTGACAAACTCCCTCAAAGCCCCGCAGATCATCTTAGACGCCTGGGAGTCACTGGCACCAGATTGCCCTCCTGCTGTGGCAGGGTGACTGCAGGTACTGGAGGAGAGGAGAGGAGAGGAGAGGAGAGGAGAGGAGAGGAGAGGAGAGGAGAGGAGAGGAGAGGAGAGGAGAGGAGAGGAGAGGAGAGGAGAGGAGAGGAAAGAAGAGGAGAGGAAAGAAGAGGAGAGGAGAGTGTGTGTGTGTGCGTGTCTGTCTGTGTGTGTGTGTGTGTGTGTGTGTGTGTGTGTGTGTCTGTCTGTCTCTGTCTCTGTCTCTGTCTCTATCTCTCTCTGTCTCTCTCTGTCTCTCTGTCTGTCTCTTTATGTCTCTCTCTGTCTCTCTGTCTCTCTGTCTCTCTGTCTCTCTGTCTCTCTCTCTCTCTCTCTCTCTCTCTCTCTCTCTCTCTCTCTCTCCACTTGTGTAACTCCTGATATCCTGTACAAAATATTTGATGCACAAATACAGTCAATTCTGTTATATGGTTCAGAAATATGGGACACTAATGACACTAGATGTATTGAAACTGTACATATGTTTGTGGTGAAGTGGTTCCGTAACATACCAGCGAGAACTCCCAATGTAATGATCTATGGGGACACAGGTAGATATCCATTAAATATCAATGCTGTACTCCGGACTGTAAAGTATTGGTTGAAACTCCCGAAAATGGATCAGGACTGATATCCATATCAAGTGTATATGTCAATGTAGAAGTCTCTTGACACCGGTGCTCAAACCAACTGGGCTGCAAGTATTAAAAGTATTTTGTTGAAATACAACTTTGATTGAGAATGGGAAAACCAAATAGTTGATAATGAATCATCATTTATAAAGCTACTCAGAAGCAAAATGATTGATCAATA
>JAWQFJ010002716.1:10000-15000 GCA_034096865.1 Theodoxus fluviatilis | reverse complement strand
GTGATGATCCCTTCGAGAACGTTTTATGGTGAGTCAAAACTTACAATTTTCAATCTGATTTTGTGCAAATGGCGTCTTCTAATGTTCTTTCATCGAAATAAACTTCAGTGCTACCTTGAACAAGAGAAACATTTATATCTTGCTTTTGCGAGACACTTTTCAGTGCGACAATTTCCACTGACACTCTGGAATTTTGTCTTGAGTGTCTGCTATATTCAATGCTCAAAGCGGGTTTCAAGAGTTGTCTGAGTATTCTGAACTAAAGTTTTCATCTACCAACACGGAAAGGAGAACCAAAAGAAACCATAGCTGTCATAACAGAATTTGTATCCCATTCCAGTCACGATCTCGTGCATGTAGCCTCGTGAGAGACTGTTCACCAACGACAAAGACCGCCATCCAAACAATGTCTTTTAGTGGCGATTCCCTCTGAAGCAACAGTCTTCAATGGCGAGCTTGAAGTATGTGAGTGATCGTGACGTGAAAACTTCCAATCTCAACAGACGTGGAAGAAGATTTTTCACGCGAGTCCAGACTTCTGTTCAGTTTCTCTTGTGACGGAAGCTTACGACGGCGATCTACCGCTGTAGTCACACATCTGCAGAACTCAAACTTGGTCAGAACCACCATCTCTGATGAAAATACTTTTGGGATATGGTGGAAACTTTTTCTCACAATAGCAATGACGCTGAGAGGTTTGTGTTGCTTGGCAACTGTGCAAGCCAGCTGTTTCAGTGACGAACGTTTTCATTCCATAGGTACTTCGAAACTGTACCTGTTCCATCGCTAGTCAAGAGATAGCCGAGCTAACCACGCTGCCGGGGTTAATCGTGAACGGCAAAGCGCCATGGACAACCACAGAAGTGGTGCCCACTAGAGATATGCATCCAGCGTCAGTTCGTGTATGTCATCTTGGTGAGCAAGTACTTGTCTGTGGTATAACGTGAATACAGTAGTCTTTCATATCGCGTTTGAGCGGCGGAAGTATTGGTTGTGGTGTAACTAGAACAAAGGAGTAGACCGCACGCATCTGTACACATCACACAGCTTGCTAGTCATCGTGGAACACATAGTTATAAAGCATGGACTTCTAAAGGATGGTCAGAGTTTTACGGCCGTCATGCCTTTAGAGATTACCTAAGACCATTGATCACGAAAAACCAGGAAACATTGTTACAGCAAGAGTAAGTCAAGCCAGGATTTCCCTATTGATTCCCCTCTTTTGAATCGCGAAGGGAGACGCGGTGGGTCTATTCTTACCCCCAACCCCCGGATGTTCATGAACTTTTGAAAAAGCAATGGCAAGGACTAATGACAGAGGACTACAATCGGCGCTCTGGCAGACACCAAGGACCGACTCACCCTCCTGCTCCAGTCTCACGCCATTGACAGTTTGGCGCGGGATTCCTCAGGAACAGGGTTAAAAAAACTGTTAGGTTGCACAACCAGAAGGTTATCTAAACAAGGGCTTCTCTCTCTCGTTAATTAATTGTGACCCGTCGAGAAAGAAAGAAAGAAAGGCAGAAAGACAGACAGAAAGACAGACCGAAAGAAGAAAGAAGAAAGAAAGAAAGAAAGAAAGAAACTAACAAAGAAAGAAAAAAACGAAAATAAATAAATAAATAAATAAATAAATAAATAAATAAATAAATGAATGAATGAATGAATGAATGAATGAATGAATGAATGAATGAATGAATGAATGAATGAATGAATGAATGAATGAATGAATGAATGAATGAATGAATGAATGAATGAATGAATGAATGAATGAATGAATGAATGAATGAATGAATGAATGAATGAATGAATGAATGAATGAATGAATGAATGAATGAATAAATAAATAAATAAATAAATAAATAAATAAATAAATAAATAAATAAATAAATAAATAAATAAATAAATAAATAAATAAATAAATAAATAAATACAAGAAAGGACAAATGTAAAGCAAGAAAAGAAAAAAGAAACAAAGAAAAAAAATAAAGGAAGGAAGGGAGGGAGGAAAAAAAGAAGAAAGGAAGGAAGGAAGGAAGGAAAGAGAGAGACAGAAAGAAAGAAAGAAAGAAAGAAAGAAAGAAGGAAGGAAGGAAGGAAGGAAGGAAGTAAGTTACGTACGCTGCCACTCATAGGAGGATCTACATTGCCTAGCTAACTAGTCAAAAGCAGTTACATGCACGAAATCTCCGGGTCTCGACCTTCACCGAGAATTGCGTTTAGCGAGTGTCATTGGTTGTGGAGCAAGGAGGACAGAGCCCAGCAGGTCCCTAGCATGGACACGGAGAGAAGCACTGCCAACATGGAGCTAATGAAGCAAGCAGGGCCAGGATTGAGGATAAGGTTTGCACCACGTTCCTCAACATCCAGCTCCTCCATGCATGATTGCTTCACGCTCCAGTGGTGCTGGAGCCAGGCCAAGCGTGGAGGGTTTTTCCAGGGTTGGCTGGGTCTGTAGGTGAGCGCACTAGGGTGCAGTCTTGCATTGTTTACAGGGTTTATCTTCCGCCTCTGTCATCCTCTCTCTTGGAACCAGCAATCTCCACGCCACGCTTCCCAAGGACTTCTCCGTCTCTGCTGGGTGAAGTGTCACTCTCGACAACCCATTCTGTGCATCACAATCACCTACTTAGTAGCACTTGCAGTGAGGCTGGAGTTTCGACCCAAGCAAGAATTACCAGGAAGAGTTTTAACGAACATTGCTCATTTTTACTGAAAATTGATTAGAAACAGGTGGTTGAATTTACATGATCAGTGTCGACGTCGTCACAAAAGTGACGTAAATGTGACGATGTCATTTGCGAAGCGAGGTGACGTTTGAATGGATCAGTGCTGACGTGAGCATCAATAATTATGAGCGTCCATCAAGGTCTTGTGACGTAAGGCTGACATTTTCTGAGTGGAAATACTCTACACAAGTTCTAATTCTTGGTATTCTCCAGAGCTAAATGACTTTATGCGGTGTCTTGGTTCCTGTCATGGTCCCCCATCTGTGAAATTCCAGCCAAGTGAAATCAAGAGAGATTCACTTTGAAGTTAGTGTCACGGGAAGGGAATCTGTGGAGAGGGCGGGGATTGCTATCTAGGCTCCCAAGCCAGTATGCCGCCGCGGTTTGGTAATGACCTTTCCTAAGGGACAGTTTCCTTTACATCCCCGTGCAGCCGAGCATGGCGTGTCAGACATTAAGGGAGCGTCCTGTCAGTCTTGAATACAATGAAGAAGGAGGGACTGCGATGCATCAGTTCCCAGGGAATTGTTTAAGGGGGAGCCACAGACACAATTCTGGGTTGAAGTCTGAGATCACAGCTGCTTACCATCTGAGGGTGGAGTCAACAGGCCACCACGACGTGTCGCAACACGAGTGGTTTTTCCCCTCAGCATTGGAGTCAATTAAAAACAACGAGGACCTGTCGTTCCTTCACTTTGAACTGGACACGCAAGCGGAGCACAAGGCTCGCCCCGAAGTCCCTGCTGAGATGGAGTATTGCCCTGCAACTCGTCTCAGAGGTGCCTGACCATCTGCTCCTGTAATTCGTATTAGAGACGCCTGCCCATCATTGCTGCTGCCGCTATCTCTTCTGCGATAACTGTTGTGAAATCCTACATTCTTCTGCAAATAGGAACGTTATTTCATTGACGAACATTCAGTGAGAGATTTCAATAGACACATGAGAAAGGTCATCCAAGTGGAACTGATAATAAACTTTAACATTCATGAATTAAGGCTGGCCTATCACTAAATATTCTTCTCGTGCATGCTTGATTCTTTCATGAAGATTTCATAGTTTGCATTTATTTGATTAAATCATTATCAATTGATTTCTCATGACCTTTTTTTCTGGTTTTGTGATAAAGAGACAGCGCGAATGAAGGCAGTGACTGTAGTATGTGCAAGTCAGGCCTCATCCAACCATTGATTATAAAAACCGCTGGCGCTGAACCTCCAGGTTTTGGCATATTTAAAAAAAAGAGAAAAAGATCGGGTTCGAACCCGCAACCTCTCGAGAAAAGAGGGGGAAAAAACACACATGAACAAAAACACAATAAACCAGGTCGGGTTGGAACCCACAACCTCTCGAAAAAAGAGAAGAAAAAAGTTTCAGCGCAGAATCGAACCTGGTCATGCATGACCACGAGTCCAATGCTCTACCACACGAGCCATTAGACTTAGAGAATTGATATGACACTGAGACAAATGTTCGCCACCCTAAAGTGGACAATGCTGGTGAAAAAAAATCTATATTTTCATTTGTTTGTTTGTGTTTCATGAAAGTGTTGTGTATGAAGTATCTTTATCCCTCCAGGTTTACTGGAGGTCCTACAGACTTTATCCCTCCAGGTTTACTGGAGGTCCTACAGACTTTATTAGTCTGTCTGTCTGTCTGTCTGTCCCGTCTCCACGGCTTATATCTCAAAAACTACTGGACGGATTTCCTTGAGATTTTGCACACTAACTGGAAGTTAGGTCCGATTGAATGTATCAAATTTTCAGAATCGAGGCTTGAAGAGAAAGTGGTTTTCTAAGGTCGTATTCTCGAAATTACCGGTTGAAAAATTATTGAAATGACATTTGACGGCAAAGCCAAATTTGACGTCATTAATAGCATGACGTCATTTGCATGTACGATCTGAAATTCAGTCCCACTTAGAAGCTTTCTGTCTCAACATTTCAATTGACGTAACAGCAGAAATTATGGGTATCTTTTTAGATTGACGCAAATGACGTCACGTTATACGACGTCAAATGATGACGTCACAGATTTTGCAAAATGGAGTCTGTTGAATTGTTTTCATTAAAACACCAAAATGTAAAAAAGTCACTTTATTTTCAAACCTCGATTCTGAAAATTTGATAATATTGAATGGGACCTAACTTCCAGTCAGTGTGCAAAATCTCAAGGAAATCCGTCCAGTAGTTTTTGAGATATAGGCCGTGGAGACGGGACAGACAGACACACACACAGACAGACTAATAAAGTCTGTAGGACCTCCAGTAAAC
>JAWQFJ010002716.1:0-5000 GCA_034096865.1 Theodoxus fluviatilis | reverse complement strand
CGCAACATTAGCGATGTTGGTCGGTTAATCCGCAATGAATCACACACATGCTGACAAAGGAATCTAAATAATCAAACTGTATACGAAGTAAAAACACAGCCAATCACATGTTGTGGCCCGCCAGGTTGTGTGGCTTGCCAACGTCGCTGCTTTTCCCGTACCCCGGATGAGGAATATAAGAGAGAGAGAGAGAGAGAGAGACAGACAGACAGACAGACAGACAGACAGACAGACAGACAGACAGACAGACAGACAGACAGACAGACAGACAGACAGACAGACAGACAGACAGACAGACAGACAGACAGACAGACAGACAGACAGACAGAGACAGAGAGAGAGAGAGAGAGAGAGAGAGAGAGAGAGAGAGAGAGAGAGAGAGAGAGAGAGAGAGAGAGAGAGAAAAAGAACGAACAAACGAACGAACTTTATTTTACAAGAGTATTGAATTAGGCAGTAGTGCCTTTCTTGCATTCAGCCCTTGAGGCAAATATTCAAGTGTGGAAAGAGAGAGAGAGAGAGAGAGAGAGAGAGAGAGAGAGATAGAGAGAGAGACACAGAGAGAGCGAGAGAGAGATAGAGCTTGAGAGAAAGAAAGACAGACAGACAGACATACATGCAGACAGAGAGACACAGAAAGAGAGAAATAGAGAAACACAGAGAGAGAGAGACAGAGAGAGACAGAGAGAGACAGGGAGAGACAGAGACAGAGAGACAGAGAGTGCCACAGAGAGAGAGACAGACAGACAGACAGACATACAGAGACATAGAGAGCGAGAGAGAGGGAGAAAAAGAGAGAGAGAGAGAGAGGAAGACAGAGACATAGAGAGAGAGAAAGAGAGAGAGAGAGAGAGAGAGAGAGAGAGAGAGAGAGAGAGAGAGAGAGAGAAGCATGGATATTCTTCATGAATTAAGACAAGGTAACGTCTTCAGGCCCCCGTTATTCATGAGTCCACCATTGGAGGCAAGGCTCACATTTCAGGGGAATTCTTCACGAGAACACATTTGAAGTCGAGACAGGTTCATTCAGGAGAATTGCTTTGAGCATCGCGAGTGCTCGCTGTGAGTGCTTATTTGTGAACAATGGTAAAACAATGGAAAGGAAACGCTTCTGTTGCCCCAAGACAGGCTCGCGTGTGATACACTAGGACTGTTTCTGGGAAACCCGTCTCAGGGGAGGCCAGAGGATAGGACAGAAAGAGGGAACGAAAGGCAAAGAGAAGAGGAGAGGACACAACAGAGGAGGAAAGGATGTGGCGAGATTGCACGTGGGTAGAAAACTCATGAGAATAAAAGACAAGTAAAGTGAGAGGAGGAAAAGGCAGCAGATGACAGGACTTGGCAGAAAATATTATAAGGAGAACACACACTAACACGCGCACATGCACACGCACACACACACACACACACACACACACACGCGCACATGCCCACGTACACACACGCGCGCACGCGCACGCACGCATGCGCACACACACACTCGCACACACGCAAGCGCATACGCAAGCGTGTGCGCACGCACGCATACACACATGCACGCCAGCGCGCACACACAAATACATCACATATATTTGTGATGGCGTATCAATGAAACTGTTCTGTAGTACACCATGTTTCGTGTCTGTCGGCGATAACTGAGGCAGGGTTACGACCGTGTCATCTGTCGAAATGCATTGCAATATCACGTGTAAAACGCAAGTGCGAGAAATTTCGGACATCTCAGGTGACCTACTGCTATGGAGATGCAATGAGAGTTCAGTGGATTTTTTAGATGACAACAACAGTCGTCGTGATTTGAGCAAGTGTAGTTATGTAGGGCAGAGGGTGGCAGCATGCTGTTTGTAGAGGTTTTCTTACGATGGAGAGGGTTATTGATGCCAGGACTAAACAACAACCAGAATGGCTTCAATGTGCTAAGAACAAATGACAAAATAAATGGAAAGGATGTTATTGTTTGCTAGGCAGATTGATTATAAAACAATTCTACATTTTCCACAACAACAAAAAACCCACTCACGTCTTGCTTTGTCTTCTTTGAGTTACCTGGAGATTGTTTGCTCGATGGATGAATACTTTGAGTGAGTAGTTGGCCCCATGACTTTTCATATCCAACTTTCTGGATAGGGCTAGTGTAGTTGCCTTATCATTGAATATATAATTTACTATTTTGTTACACTTATAGGTACAGTGACTACAGATGTACACTGACAGCACGTTGTATTCGGCAAGTCCCCCAAGACAATCTGACCTAATTCTCATTACCTCTAGTGCTGAATGCGGCATGACATACTTCTCATTACCTCTAATGCTAAATGCGGCATGACCTACTTCCCATTACCTGTGATGCTGAATGTGGCATGACCTACTTCCCATTACCTCTAATGCTGAATGCGGCATGACCTACTTCCCATTACCTCTAATGCTGAATGCGGCATGACCTACTTCCCATTACCTCTAATGCTGAATGCGGCATGACCTACTTCCCATTACCTCTAATGCTGAATGCGGCATGACCTACTTCCCATTACCTCTAATGCTGAATGCGGCATGACCTACTTCCCATTACCTCTAATGCTGAATGCGGCATGACCTACTTCCCATTACCTCTAATGCTGAATGCGGCATGACCTACTTCTCATTACCTCTAATGCTTAATGCGGCATGACATACTTCCCATTACCTGTAGTGCTTAATGCAGCAAGACCTTCTTCCAATTACCTCTAATGCTGAATGCAGCATGACCTAATTCCCATTACATGTAGTGCTTATAGCAGCATGACCTACTTCCCATTACCTGTAGTGCTTAATGCAGCAAGACCTACTTCCCATTACCTGTAGTGCTTAATGCGGCATGACCTACTTCCCATTACCTGTAGTGCTTAATGCAGCATGACCTACTTCCCATTACCTGTAGTGCTTAATGCGGCATGATCTACTTCCCATTACCTGTAGTGCTTAATGCAGCATGACCTACTTCCCATTACCTCGGCACCACCGTCAATTCTCACTGCGTGAGCACACAGCGAGTGTATTTGTGTGTGGCGTGTTCCACATACTTTCACTTTCACGGTACAAAGCCACCAATTGGTCAATTATGTCGCGATCAGCAAAATCCGAGGACATCGCCATTGCAGATTATGGTAATTACACTAGGTCACGGGCGTGTGCTGCGACCTGTCTCCATTGTAAAGTCCTCTCCATTCGGTGGTTCCCGCAACTTACACCGGGAAATCCACGCCCAGAACTCCGCTAGTCATTTTCAAAGAGCTTTATTCACGCACGGGTCGATGCACAGCAGCACAATCGCTATTCAGCATTACGATGATGACTTCACTCTCAGGATTGATCCCGTGAGGACACAGTCGCTGTTATTTGCGCTCTCACTTTGCTCTCTCGCTCTCACTGCTTATATGATTTGTGCAGATTATCTATAACTTTTCATAAACAACGAGATCTCACCATATAGCCTGGTCGGCGCGGGAAGTGACGTCTCGTGACACATCACAGGGTGACCGCGCCCTGGCTACGTCACGTAACTAGGCAACGACCGTGTGGAGAAGTCTGACGTATGGTCTGGAAGACAGCACGGTGTTCTAGTACATTCCAGCACTTTCACAACACTTGCTTCGCAATGACTGGCTACTTGCTAACAAACCGCTCACTCGAAGTTGAACTAGATCTACGTGCTGCCAACTAGCATCACGGTGCGCAACAGTGACGCTCATCAGTAGTTTTGATCCTTCAGTCGGAGCGCCCCCGCCTTTCGACGTCCTCAGTCACTACGCGCTCACTATTGGGGACTGACCCTTGAACCGCCTGCAGGCAGTGTGCAAAACGCGCTCGCTCACTGGGAATAAGTCTTTCATTTCTCGTCTGTGCGTTGTGATGGTCTTCCATCTGCGACATTTCAGTCCAGCGCAACCAAGGGAGTCTTCATTTCGAAGTTAGTGTCAATGAAGGTGAATGTGAGGAGAGGACGGTGGTTGTTTATTCATGCTTCCAAGCAAGGGTGCCGCCGCAGTTTGTATATGACTATTCATAAGGGATTTTTCCATAACCATTTCCGTGCAGATCCTCTCACCCATTCATTCTGTTCTGTTTAACCCCTTACCTGCTCAACCTGTTCTGGTCCTCGCTGTTTTTTCTGCCATCCGTCTCCAACGGTCTCTGTCTCCGCCTGTGTCTGTAAGAAAACAGTTTGTTACAGCATATATACGGGTACGTGTGCGTCTGTGTTTGTGTGTATGTGTGTTTGTGTGTATGTATGTTTGTGTGTGTGTGTGTGTGTGTGCATGTGTGTGTGCGTGTGTGTGTGTGTGTGTGCGTGTGTGTATGTTTGTATGTGTGCGTGTACGTGTGTTTGTGTGTGTGTTTGTGTGCATGTGTGTGAGCACGCGCGCGCGTGCGCAAAC
This sequence comes from Theodoxus fluviatilis, assembly GCA_034096865.1. Taxonomy (NCBI): domain Eukaryota; kingdom Metazoa; phylum Mollusca; class Gastropoda; order Cycloneritida; family Neritidae; genus Theodoxus; species Theodoxus fluviatilis. The sequence goes on along the minus strand of JAWQFJ010002716.1, from coordinate 588 downwards.
AATCGCAAACACACACACGTATACATACACACACACACATACACACACAAACACACACGCAGACGTACACGCGCACACACGCACACACACAATCACACACACACACCCACATACACACACACACACACACACACACACGCTCACGAACAACCCCCCCCCCCCCCACACACACACACACACACACAAACACAGACGCACATGTACACGCCCACACACGCACACACACAATCACATATACACAAACACACACACACACACACACGCGCGCGCTTACGAACACACACACACACACACACACACACACACAAACATACACAGATTCACTGACAGACAAGTGGTCAGTGTGTTCGTGAGACAAGGAAAAGTTTCATGCAGAATATTTTTTTGTTTTTTGGACTAGAAAAAAACCACACACGTGATGTTATTCTGCATTATCCGCATGTAACATTGAAATTGGAATTTCTTTTTTTGGTTGACAAACGATGAACCAAGCCGGGTATGTATTAGCATTTATTGCGGGTTTTTCAATAGCACAGCGATCGATGCAGCAGCAATACGCATATCCCTGTTCGCAAATACACGAGAGAA
>JAWQFJ010002715.1:27500-29743 GCA_034096865.1 Theodoxus fluviatilis | reverse complement strand
TGTTATCATTGCACTTCACTTGAAGCAAGAAAGCTGTTCCGTAGGTCTGAAGACAAAGTTATAAAATGCCAGGCGCTTTTAAGGGGGCTGGGTGCCAAGTTTGGGTGTATTATTTTTTCATCATCATCATCATCATCATCATCATCATCATCATCAACATCATCATCATCATCATCATCATCATCATCATCATCATCATCATCATCAATGATCATTTGGAATGACAAATATGCCCTCTTTAGTACAAAGAGACTGACACAAACTCTTCCTTTCAACAAGCTCCAGCCTCCGCCGCAACCAACACAAGGAACAGGACTGCAACAGTTTGGACAGTTTTTTATCATGAAATGTTCACCATAACACAAAACAAATTTGCAAAATGTCAAGAATGAATACAATCAATGATCATTTACACCTGTTGAGAATAAGACAGGCATGTACACTCGCAACATCAAACAACAAGAATAATTTCTAATACAGCAGTTACTGCAAGCAACCAAAGTCAAAATTCAAGCCCTTAATCAACCATTTCACATTATTCATAACGGTCACACTCCGGTCTGCGCTTACCTCAAAGAAAACATTTCATTCACACAAAATTCATTTTACTAATTAGATAGTGTTTTGCAAGATACTCTATGAATCTCAAAGATGTTTTGGAAAGTAGGTTGACTGCAGTTTGCTATCAATGCCCAACTGGTAAACATCATTCAAACGTGTCTGGCCTGTAATTTCTCCCTTTCAAAAAATTACATTTCTATGTTTTTCCTTAAGCACAGAGATAGTTTCTTAAAATCCCTATCACATTAAAAAAAAAAATTCAAGCTCAAGTTAGCAGATTTGTTGCATGTATTAAATCTATTTCTCATATTTAAATCTATTTCTCATATTTAAATCTCTCTGGCTTTACAAACAAATGTGACGAGATTCTCATATAAAGATGAGAAAACCTTATGGAGAAAGGCAATATTTGCTCTTTAACCTCCTTTCTTGCATTTCAAGACCACGTTTGCCCCTCAAGTAACCCAACATCTTGATTATCTTGCACCAGGAACTCATACCACGAAATTAATTATTTTCGGCGAGAAAAACGAAAGATGTACAATAATGAACAGTTTGTAGATCCACTTCACACTGTGAATGCATGACTCCAGACTTGACGTCACACATTTAATTCACACAAATGCATTTGTACAAATGCAACTTTGACCGATATGCACAGTACAGTACAGTACAGTACAGTACAGCACAGCACAGCACAGTACAGTACAGTACAGCACAGCACAGTACAGCACAGTACAGTACATCACAGTACAGTACAGTACAGTACTCACTTCCGCTACAACATGCAACCAAAACAAAGACACCAAGTCTTGCAGTAGCCACTGCTCAAACAAAAAGCCGTAAAATGTCTAATTTGTTTTATCTATTTAAAAAAAACTGTGATCAGTAGAAAACATAATTACAGGATTAGACAGCTTTCATGTATGTATTCCTGCTTTTGGTCACACACAAAAAGTCCAGATGAAACAAATGCAGTCTTTTTATGAAGTATGTAAAACAAAAACAAAAACAGACCCTGAACAATTAGTTTGTCAACTGCATTCCCCTCACAAGTCATATGACACAGCACTCACTCTGAATTCTGGCTGACAGTTTGGTCACATGCACTTTCTCAGTATCCTCAGCACGTTAGCAATTGAATATGTCTGCAAGCACTCTTCTTCACACATGCACACTGCAAGCATGTCTCACACACACACACACACACACACACACACACACACACACACACACACAGAGTATGTAAGCATATCAACATCAGCATGTGTGCTGCACTCTCCCTGTTTTTGAGTGCAAGGCAGGAATTCCATACTCTTCTATTGCAGAGCCTTGGAGCATATTTCCAGACATTCCACACCTGGTCACCACCAAATAGCAACATCATTGTTGCAAGCATTGCTTAAAACTTGTTGTAGCAAACCATACACTCCACGAAGATGGAGATTTCACATTGAAAGCTTGCCATCATGACAGCCATCATGGAAGAACAAACCTTAGCCATCAAGTCAAAGAGAAAACTTGCCATCAAGACCAAGTGAACACTCGCCATCAAGACCAAGTGAACATCCACCATCAAGACTAAGTAAACCCTCGCCATCAAGACCAAGTGAACACTCGCCATCAAGACCAAGTGAACACTTGCCATCAAGACAAAGTGAACATCCACCATCAAGACCAAG
>JAWQFJ010002715.1:10000-22500 GCA_034096865.1 Theodoxus fluviatilis | reverse complement strand
AGAAACGGTTAGCATCTGCTTGTGGAGAGGGAGTAAAGGGGTGGAGTAAATTCTAATGTCAACGCAAAAGAGAGATCAACAACTGTTAGATTTCCGCAGGCGGACCACACTAGTAGACTCGTCAGAGGAGAAAGGTGTGGGAAAAACAGCAAAGATGACGTAACACGCAAGCTCAAGGGCCACAACATCCGATTGGCTGCATTTTTATATGGGCATTTTCGAGCATAAACGACTATGTGAAAACGTTGCGAATCAGACGCTATGACCATCAGCTTGTGTGTTATATCATCTTCGCTGTCTTTCCTGCACCCCTCTCCTCGGATGAGTCCGCTAGTGTGGCCTGCCTGCCTGCTGAAATCTAACACAAAAATTGTTCTACTTGGTCTTGAGGGGGGGGGGGGGGGGGGGGGGGGGGGAGGGAGGGAAGGTATTGGGAAGGAGGGGGAGGAAAAGGTGTGAAGGATGGTAAAGTCCCTGACCTTTCGAGACTTGCTGGCATCCTTGATGCTGTAGAACATGGGACCCAGCTCTGCCAGCCACTGTCCGTCCACGGCCGTCACACACTGCATGTACTCCTGTAGACACAGACACACAGAGTCAGTGCTCTGTCACACACTGCATGTACTCCTGTAGACACAGACACACGGAGTCAGTGCTCTGTCACACACTGCATGTACTCCTGTAGACACAGACACACGGAGTCAGTGCTCTGTCACACACTGCATGTACTCCTGTAGACACAGACACACGGAGTCAGTGCTCTGTCACACACTGCATGTACTCCTGTAGACACAGACACACGGAGTCAGTGCTCTGTCACACACTGCATGTACTCCTGTAGACACAGACACACGGAGTCAGTGCTCTGTCACACACTGCATGTACTCCTGTAGACACAGACACACAGAGTCAGTGCTCTGTCACACCCAATACGTAGCACCTTCAATCACTGTCCTTTCACTACCAGAATCAGAGTGTTCATCAAAACTTTGGCCTCACGTCTGACAAAGAGCAAAACTGAACTCCTTTTCTCCTTTTCAGTAGAAATTATCTTACTTGACCCTTGCTTAATTAAATTGATATAGATGGGATTTATTCACATTCAATAGCAAAGTGTAGAGACTGAAAATAGATAAACACATTTGAAGGATTATAAGGAACAACAGAGAAAGTTCATCCAAACCATGAAAGTGTGGGTTAGGATAGGAATCACAATACAGTATTGAATTACAATTCAGTGCCAAACTCAAACATGAAAGTGCTCTTGATCAGGCAAACTGAAGTCTTCCTGGCAAGGAAGGAGCTTCCTGAAATAAGCAGTCTCCATGGTGAAAGCATGTCTGGGAACTGAAGTCTTCCTGGCAAGGAAAGAGCTTCCTGAAATAAGCAGTCTCCATGGTGAAAGCATGTCTGGGAACTGAAGTCTTCCTGGCAAGGAAAGAGCTTCCTGAAATAAGCAGTCTCCATGGTGAAAGCATGTCTGGGAACTGAAGTCTTCCTGGCAAGGAAGGAGCTTCCTGAAATAAGCAGTCTCCATGGTGAAAGCATGTCTGGGAACTGAAGTCTTCCTGGCAAGGAAGGAGCTTCCTGAAATAAGCAGTCTCCATGGTGAAAGCATGTCTGGGAACTGAAGTCTTCCTGACAAGGAAAGAGCTTCCTGAATTAAGCAGTCTCCATGGTGAAAGCATGTCTGGGAACTGAAGTCTTCCTGACAAGGAAAGAGCTTCCTGAAATAAGCAGTCTCCATGGTGAAAGCATGTCTGGGAACTGAAGGCTTCCTGGCAAGGAAAGAGCTTCCTGAAATAAGCAGTCTCCATGGTGAAAGCATGTCTGGGAACTGAAGTCTTCCTGACAAGGAAAGAGCTTCCTGAATTAAGCAGTCTCCATGGTGAAAGCATGTCTGGGAACTGAAGTCTTCCTGACAAGGAAAGAGCTTCCCGAAATAAGCAGTCTCCATGGTGAAAGCATGTCTGGGAACTGAAGGCTTCCTGGCAAGGAAAGAGCTTCCTGAAATAAGCAGTCTCCATGGTGAAAGCATGTCTGGGAACTGAAGGCTTCCTGGCAAGGAAAGAGCTTCCCGAAATAAGCAGTCTCCATGGGGAAAGCATGTCTGGGAACACTGCTCAGTTCAGGCACCATCTGTGACCCTGCATGGGAAAACTTGGAGTATTTCAGAACAAGAAGGGCAAAGCCCATACGACTCACATGCTTGACCTTGACCTTTATATGACCTTGACCTTCAGGTGACATTCAAGGTCAAGGTCAAACAACTAAACCTACCAATGACATCATACACTAAGAAATGCTTTACACATTTTTCCTACCAAAATACATGTGACCTTGACCCAAGGTCAAGGTCATCCAAGGTCATGCAACACAAAGCTGTTAATTCAAGACATAGGAAGCACAATGGTGCTTATTGGCACTTTCTACCATGAGATATAGTCACTTTTAGTGGTTCACTACCCCATTTTGGTCACATTTCATAAGGGTCAAAGTGACCTTGACCTTGATGATATGTGACCAAATGTGTCTCATGATGAAAGTATAACATGTGCCCCACATAATTATAAAGTTTGAAACAGTTATCTTCCATAGATAATTATTACCACTTGTAGCGATAACACCTTGGTCAAGCGCGAGGATAATTCTCAACTCCAAACGTTACAGTCCGGATTCTTCGAGGCTGGTAAAATTGGGGTGCCGCACCCCCCCCACTATAAATAGAGAGTGAAGTAATCCAATTTAACTATCACAAGAATAAACACGGGACCTTTTCTGAGACCCAGGTCCACCCTGTCCATAAATTGTTGACAGCTTATTAGATCGTCGACACTTGACTTATGACCTTGTAAAGTAAGCAAATATTAGACCAAAAATCTGGGGGTCCCACCTTGAACCACCTAAAAGTGATCATACTCATGGTAGAAAAATGCCAAATAAGCACACATTTGACACGTGCTTCCTATGTCTAGATCTAAAACAGCATATGGTGTGCATGAGACAAGTTACAGCTACAACTGTATGTCTAGTTTTAGTTGAGGCCCTTAGTCAATCCTACAAGATTGACCCACTTGAGACCCATAATTGGGTACTAGGGATAGTGAGATCTGAAAGAGGTCACATGTAGTAATTTTGACACATATAGGAAAAATTAAGTAACCAATGTATAAACCATGAAATTACATATGCACTTACGTAGTGATGTATGTTTTTTGGTTCATTGTGGTATAGTTGGTTGAACGCATGTGAAGGCCTTAGCAAAAACAGTAACACTAACCGATCTAAGGTTATTATCTGTACTTAAGACATCAGCAGGTCAATGAGTAAAATGTCAAAGAGGTAGTAACACGTCATGTGGAGGTAGGGTCATGAAAGCGCTGTTGCCGTCTCTATTGGTCACTATCTGAAGTAAATTTGAGATGGAGACGTGAGCCCGAACACTAAATAATGGTATGCAGGGAGCACAAGTACAGCCCTATTTTTTAGATACCAGATTGCCAGTATTGATTCAGACCTGGTAGCTTCAAACGGGTTAAAAGTCAAAGGTCACAGGAAGAAGCTTCTTTTATTTATATTCAAACAAGTTTGGAGTTGTATTATAAACATATTTGTTGGAGTGAACCATTACGGAGAACCCGGACGACCTACGAACTAGGTGGAAAGATAACTGTTTATATAATTCAAAAAACTTAATAATTATTAGGAGGGCACAACTCTGTATTATGAGTCTCCTCCTTCTAACTAGTAGACTACCTCAACTTTGTGTAGTATCGGAGCATGCATCATGCTGGAATTCAGTAAATGAAATCAATTACAAGTAAAGGTCACATATGAGGACCCCTTATGGAAAAAATGTTGAACTCGTGACATCACCAAAAAAATGCGGGTTGCATTTGTGGAGCTAGTGAAACCCATAGGAGAAACTCAAGTAATTTTTCAACAGCCATAATATCTCTATCTTGGTAGTAACAACAAAATGCACCACAAAAAGAACACAGTTGTAGCTTAACTATCGATAATAGCATGTCCTAAAGAATTGAGCACCACGTTTTGTGTGGTTCGCCATTCCCTCCCAGCTCTCTGCGCCCGGGGCACACGCCCTTCTGATCCCTTTGGCCCACACAATTAATGGTATAACGAACAAGAATGCGAACCTATGTATTGTATGAGTTAGGAAAATAAACTCAGGGTAAAAAGCAATTCATCATTATTGAGATTTGATGTGCTATTGTGGGTTTAAGTTTAGGTGTTTGAAAAATGTTGATTTATTTGTGATATTTTGAACCTTCTTCGGGACCTAGAAACAAGAGGTGCGTGTCAACCTGAAAGTATGTTGTACAAGATTTGACAAATTAAATAAAGAGGGGATTCGCGACACTTGAATAAAGACGTAGTATAAATTCAGACATGATATGTTTGCGTTTGTCAAAAAAAGACAGTTACATGTGGACTTTAGCCCTAAACTTGGCTCTTTTTCTATAAAATGGGGAGGACTTGCTTGAGAAATATAGTAGAAGAAACCCAACCCCCCCCCCCCACCCACACCACCACCCACACCGTTTCCCATCCCACTGCCCCCGTTTTATAAAAAAATTTGNNNATAAGTACTGATCAAAAGATCAGATAAAGGCCTTGCGGCGGAAGACATCTGAGGACATATCTATCTAAATCATTCTCTGTCCTCGCAAATGACGTCACGAATTCTATTCTATTCTATTCTATTCACCCTCCTTCAAAAATCTCCTCGCAAATGACGTCACGTTTATTCGACGTCAAATGATGACGTCACAGATTTTGCAAAATGGAGTCTGTTGAATTGTTTTCATTGAACACCAAAATGTAAAAAAGTCACTTTCTTTTAAAACCTCGATTCTGAAAATTTGATAATATTGAATCGGACCTAACTTCCAGTCAGTGTGCAAAATCTCAAGGAAATCCGTCCAGTAGTTTTTGAGATATAAGCCGTGGAGACGGGACAGACACACAGACAGACAGACAGACAGACAGACAGATAAAGTCTGTAGGACCTCCAGTAAACCTGGAGGGATAAAGGAACACATTATTATCTTCACTGTACTAGATCTTTGGTTTTCTTTACGTTGAGGTGCAGATGGTTGTCGCTGCACCATTTCAATAGGTCTGTAGGCGTTCAGTTCCTCGGCGTTCTTCTTCTTGGGGACTGGCACGATGTTGGATGTTTCCCACAGCTCTGGCACGCGGCATTCTTTAAAGGATCCGTTGAAGAGGCGACAGAGGACTGGAGCGAGTTCGTCAGCGCAGATCTTTAACACGAAGCCTGCAATTCCATCAGGGCCTGGAACTTTCCTTGTTGGACATCGTTTCAGTTATTGCCGCACTTCACTCTCTTCAGTTTGCAGAGTTGTGACAGCTGTCGGTGATGGTTCTTCAGTTGTGGACTTGCTCTCGGTGCTGTCTGCATCGAACTTCTTGTAGAACCTGTTAAGGTTCTCTGCAAGCTCATGTGGGTTGTGGTCTTGTAGTGGTGGCGTGCCTTACGGCCATGATTGTGTTCAGATTCTACCATGCGCCTCTCACATCACTTCGTACAAGTTGCTTTTGGAGTTTTTCTTTGTACACAGCCTTTCCCTTCTTCACCTCCTGGTTGATTTCTTTCTGTATTTTTCTCACTGCCGCATTGTTGGTCATCAGGATGGAATGTTTTTCTTTTAGATTGTTTTTAGCTTTTTCAGTCATCCAAAGTTTGTTATTTGGATAGATTTTTATTGTCTTTTGTTTCAGAGATGAGATCATAGCAGAACTTGATGTATGATGACATAACATGGGTGAGTTCATAGAAGTCGCCGCATATTTCCTCAAATACCGTCCAGTCTGTACACACTAAGCAGCGGCAGAGTGCGTCTGCACAATCTTAGTTGAGGCGAATGTTTGGGGGCGTTTCTTTGGCCCAAAATCTCGAGAGAATCGCGAGCGCTAGGCGTTTCCTATGTTCCCCGCTCATGAGGACGCACTCACTGTGAAGGCGGGTGGCTGAGGGAGGTCCGGAGCTCCCTCATGCTTCCTGCTGCAGAGACCCGGATGAGCCAAAATGGCGGAGACAGTGCGAGTTGAGCTCAGCGTTCGGAGGTAACAGTGCATGTAATGTGCTTCTCAGGGTCCAAGAATGGAAAAGTGTTCATGCACGGAAGTATTTGCTGGTCGAGTGTTCATTTGCATTTCACGAGGAGTAGGTGTATTGGTTATTTCTAGACATACACTGCTGAAATATTTTTTTTGCCCCTTGCAAACACGCAACACCGTATACGTACGCTCTATGATTTGTGTCCCTTGAATTGATCTAAATGAATCGAGGCCTAACATTTTTGACAAAATTGACTACAGTTGAACCCGGGTTGATTTTTTTTTCGTTGAAAAAGTTCCCGTGCCATTCGATATGACACCACGGTGTGTTCTATGAAGGGAAAACTGATGTGATATCTGAATCATCAGTTATTTCGTCTATCAGCAACTTCTTCACCGACTCTGGCGCCAGGACGCAGCCATGTTCTTCCGCCTAGCGAGTTGATTGGTCTTTTTTGTAGCTGTAGGATCTAGGAGCGTCTCGCTCGCAGACCTGTGCACCCTCCATTGGAATAATCGTAAGACAAGAAGATAAAAATCGTAAGATTTTTGGAAAAATCGTAAGATTTAAACGACTCGCCCGTGAACGGCGCAATTAGCGGATCATCACTCATCAGCTGTTCGCATCCAACCCTCACTGTCATCCTCTCCCACCTCTCGATCACTCGCAGCTTGAGAGGTCGGCATTCTTGAGCTAATTACAGCTTGCCTGATCACTTCATCTAAAGTTTCCTCATCATCTTCATCTTCGGCAGCTGAAGGATTAAAATCCTCAAACAGATTTCGCGATCGCGACATGTTGCCTCGAGCGTCCACTTCCACCCTCTGGATAGCCCATAATTTCTACTATACCGCACATAAAATCGCCCTGATTTTTGATTGGCCAAGCTGAAGACTGTAGAGAAACCTCTTCTGCATGAACTGGAGTCAGTAAACGTAGAGTTATATGATAGGCTTGTACTTTGGAGAGAGTCAGAACGCACGTGGTGTCTGAAGGCGAGCGCGGCAATTGCCGAAACTGGCCGAAATTGTACAGAAAAAAGTAATGCCGGTCCGTAGAGTGAAAAATCAGAAGATTTTTCATGCCAGGCGAAAATCGTAAAAATTACGATTTTATCGTTTCATGCCAGGCGAAAATCGTAAAAATTACGATTTTATCGTACAAGTGCACAGGTCTGCGCTCGCCCTCGACTAGTCATCGAGGGAGAATCTCGACATTTTGGGCCTAACAAACGTACCCATTGGGCGCGTTTGTTAGGCCCAAAATGTCGAGAGAATCGCGAGGGCTAGGCGTTGCCTACGTTCCTCGCTCATAAGGACGCACTCGCCGTGAAGGCAGGAGGCCGAAGGAGGTCTGGAGCTCTCTCAATTGGTGTGTTCTATGACGTGAAAAACTTATGTGATATCTGAATTGTCAGTTATTTCGTCTATCAGCAATTTCTTCACTGACTCTGGTGCCAGGACGCAGCCATGTTCTTCCGTCTTGCAAGATGATTGGCCGTTTTTCTAGCTGTAGGAGCGTCTCACTCGCCATCGACTAGCCATTCAGGGAGAATCGCGAGATTTGTGGCCAAACAAACGCGCCCATTGTTTTCGTCTCGGGTTTGCGTGTCTTGTACTTCTGTCTGTAGGCGTCACTTATTATGCGGTCGTCAGTATTTTCAAGTATGGTGTTGTATTTGTTAAAATACATGTATCCCTGAATACTGTATCCAAAACACCACTAAGGAAGTGACTAGTGAGTAATGTATGTGAATGTCACAGCCTGTCACTGGGATGACCATAACCTCACTGGTTGAAGATCAATCAAAACATTCAGAATTATGAATCATCCACTTAATCTAAGCTTTGCATGCACACATCAATTGTTTGATGCGCCAATGAATTAGCATGCAACACACATCAATTGTTTGATGCGCCAATTCTTGTTGAATGCTTTGCCTCTAAGATCAACTTTCTGCAGGTTCTAGGGCAAAACATGATGAAAAAGTGCCTGGAAATAACAATTTCCCGACATCATTCCATTGCTGTCACCAAGGCTGACAACTTCCCCTTCAGAAATCATGGTAACCCTGGGGTCATATCATCAGGAAGAAGAGAGCTGTGGGAAGTGGTAATGGAGTGAACATACCGCATTGGCTGATGGAATAAACAGAAGTCCGACTCAAGATCTCAGCCAAAGAAAAAACAGGCAGAGTTTGGTTTTGCAGACAGTCTTATTGCAGGAACTGCCTAAAAGGATTAGAGCAATCATTCCCTAAGAAACAGAATAATTTCCTTTCATTGTCCAGCTCTGCTAGTGATCGGTCCGCTAAGGCCGTCTTACACCTGCCAATTTCACTCTTTCCAAACTGACGCTGTCTACATGAGCAAAAAATATCCCAATGGAAGAGCGCTACTACTGACGCTCTTGCTCCACAGTTGCTAACTTCGACTGGGTGCCGCAATGACGCACGCTGGAGAGCGTCAGCGTGGAGCGTATACAAATGCCTCCTGCACTTCAGCCTTCGGGGAAACGAGTCTCAGAGGTGTGAGGACAAAACTGACCTTGAGTCTGGCAGCCTGGTGGAAGTAGGCCGAGCAGATGGCCTTGCGGACGACGTCCCACTCATTTCCACTGGAGATCATTGGCATCTTCTGCTGGTCCATGATCTCCTTCAGCTGGCTGCAGACCTCTCGCACCTGCAGACGTTGGAACGGACGTTGGATGAGGAGGAGATGAAACGCTCTCTCCCGCTTCTGAAGTCTCAGTCTCCTGCACTCATGCAATGTGTGTGTGTGTGTGTGTGTGTGTGTGTGTGTGTGTGTGGGTGTGTGTGTACATGTGCATGTGTGTGTGTGTGTGTGTGTCTGTACATGTGCATGTGTGTGTGTGTGTCTGCACATGTGCGTGTGTGTGTGTCTGTACATGTGCGTGTGTGCATGTGTGTGTCTGTGTGCGTGTCTGTCTGTGCATGTGTGTGTACATGCGTGTGTGTGTGTGTGTGTACATGTGCGTGTGTGTGTATATGTGCGCGTGTATGCGTACATGTGCGTGAGTGTGTACATGTGCATGTGTGTGTGTACATGTGCGTGTGTCTGTGCCAGTGCGCGTGTGTGTGCTTGTCTATAATTCTATGTGCGTATCTATACATGTAGTCTGTCTCTGAGTGTATGTTCTGCATGTACATGCATATATCTGAGTGACTGTGGGTATCCCCCCCTCCCCCCCCCCGTTATCTCTCTCTCTCTCTCTCTCTCTCTCTCTCTCTCTCTCTCTCTCTCTCTCTCTCTCTCTCTCTCGCACTCACTCTCTCTCTCTCTCTCTCTCTCTCTCTCACTCTCTCTCTTTCTGGTTTGTATTCTACAGATCATACAAAAGTAGGATTATGGGTGAAAGATATCTCAATGATATTACAATTAAGAAGTTCAGAGATGCCTTCATCCCATTTACAATGGGTCTCAACTTGCTTGGCACCAATAAGCACTATGCAATAAATCAAAGCGAAAATAATGCATGTCCATCTTGTAAAGAGAGAATAGAGGATGAAAAGCACTTTATCCTACATTGTGTCAGATATAAAGAGCTGAGAGAAAAATATATTGCCAAACATATGGAACTATCTTCACACTCTCAACTAAAGCATTTGATAGATGGAAAAGACTGTCAAAGAAATAGAGATGTGGCTATGTACATACATTATGCGTTCAAATTGCGCACTCAGCTGATACAAGAAATATCAATACAGAAGTAAACATGCTAAGGCCGGTCACTGCCTTTTACCAGGGATGATGGGTATAATTCGGCGAGTAGCACCATAGACTTACAGTGAATAACAGAGGAGCATTGCCCATCAAGTAATATGCAACAACAGAATACAGTTGTATCAAAGGAATGACATATGTACATATAGGTGAATTTGTGTGTGTGTGTGTGTGTGTGTGTGTGTGTGTGTGTGTGTGTATGTGTGTGTGCGTGTGTGCGTGTGTGTGTGTGCGCGCGCACGCATGTATGTGTGCGCGAGCACGCGTTTCCAAAAGAGCATGCACACAAGTGGCTGAATGTAAGTATTCAGACTCTAATGCAAACATAATACAATGAGCTAAACTATTGTTTTAAGACATGACAAAACGGAGGCATTCAATGTTAGTTATTTTAAAACATTGTGTACATACAATAATCAAATGTTAAAATTTGTAATTCACCATTACCTCTAAATACGCAATGTATCCAATGGGTCGTCGGCCGAAAAAACCCACAATCAATCAATCAATCTCTCTCCCTCACTCATGTGCTTGCAATGGGCCGACGGCCAAAGCAATAAAGCTCAGTTCAGTCCCCCCCCCCCCCCCCCCCTACATAATCTTAGTCAGAAACTGAATTGGCATGACACCTCAAAAGGACCGATGACGCCACAAGGAGTTGACACTTTATCTTGGAATTTGCACCATGAGAGGACTGGGTCATTACTCTAAGGACATTTACTTCTTTGTACATACACAGCTCACTCCTCTTACTGTAAGGATCTGAACCCCAACACTCCAAACTACAGGGCGCTCGTAGAGCGCAAACCTTCGCCAACCACAGCTGTGGTGATATCACAGCACCTCTTCCATGGCTTGTATGATTCAGGCAGCATGTTCTGCTAGCCAGGCCTGTATAATTCAGGCAGCATGTTCTGCTAGCCAGGCCTGTATAATTCAGGCAGCATGTTCTGCTAGCCAGGCCTGTATAATTCAGGCAGCATGTTCTGCTAGCCAGGCCTGTATAATTCAGGCAGCATGTTCTGCTAGCCAGGCCTGTATAATTCAGGCAGCAAGTTCTGCTAGCCAGGCCTGTATAATTCAGGCAGCATGTTCTGCTAGCCAGGCCTAGCGCTACAGTTCATTTTAGCGCCTGCTAGCAGTCCCTGAGTGTGGAACGCATACGCCGGCTTGCAGCACAAACACCAGCGCTGCGCTGGCCTATGGCCTTGGTGATGAAAGTTTTCTTTTTGGTTGTAATTCCCAAACGAGATGACAGATAACCTTCAATTTTTATTGGATTGTTTCTTGGGTAAAACCCTAACCTTGCACCGATTTTCATCCCAATCTGCTTTAAACTTTTTAAGTTATTTTGCTGAAATGAACAAACGAACAAACTAACTGACCAAAAAACATAAATTCCTTGGAGGAGGTAAGTAAGCACTTCCACAGGACAACACAGGCAGAGCAAAGAGTGTTGGCATTATTGGCGGTACATCATACAAAGAAAGATTTACCAGAACTTCCTGACATGCCAACTCCCAGTCCACCAGCACAGTAGGGTAAGCTCGTTCTAACACTTGGTTGACCACCAGCATAGTAGGGTAAGCTCGTTCTAACATGTGGTTGACCACCAGCATAGTAGGAAAAGCTCGTTCTAACACGTGGTTGACCACCAGCATAGTAGGGTAAGCTCGTTCTAACACTTGGTTGACCACCAGCATAGTAGGGTAAGCTCGTTCTAATGCTTGGCTGACCACCAGCAAAGTAGGGTAAGTTCGTTCTAATGCTTGGTTGACCACCAGCATAGTAGGGTAAGCTCTTTCTAACACTTGGTTGACCACCAGCAAAGTAGGGTAAGCTCGTTCTAAAGCTTGGTTGACCACCAGCAAAGTAGGGTAAGCTCGTTCTAATGCTTGGTTGACCACCAGCAAAGTAGGGTAAGCTCGTTCTAACGCTTGGTTGACCACCAGCATAGTAGGGTAAGCTCGTTCTAACGCTTGGTTGACCACCAGCATAGTAGGGTAAGCTCGTTCTAACGCTTGGTTGACCACTTACTGACTACAGTGCATCAGAAAAACTGCTTTCTAAAACCTGGCACTTTGACACACAAAAAGTATGCAAACTTCACTGTCTTTTATTTCACTGTATCCGGTTAAACTTTCCATAAGGCTCAAATACTCTCAAGAAAATATCTAGGTTGTTCATTAAGGAAGCTTTAAAGTATCTTACACCTGAATCATTTTGGTTTTCCTTGGAATTCAAACAAACAATTAAACCCAATGAAAAAAGTAGACAACACATTCACATTTCACCACTGCTTAATTAAGGAAGAAAGTAACGCAATAGTTGTAGATAGTGGGGCGGACCTTTCAGTACACAATAATTATGGTTCCCCCGACTTCTTTCCGATGTTGAAATGTTCATGTTTGCTCATTTTGGTTACAAGGCAAATGCTAAAACACTACAACCCTGTCCTGTTCTGTTCCAGAGGATGAAGCACAAACAAAAAGCATTCATGTGTGGCTAACATCCACAATAAAATAACAGACGGACTGGCGAAACTTATTTCTAAAACTGTGGTACAGTATCTTCAAAACTCATCAAATGGAGCTGTCAACATTCAGAGGAGAGCTGAGTCTGGAGTAAGCTGCATTGGGGCTAATCCTTCATTG
>JAWQFJ010002715.1:0-5000 GCA_034096865.1 Theodoxus fluviatilis | reverse complement strand
CACTCACTCACTCACTCCCCTCCCCTCCCCTCCTCTCCCCTCTCCCCTCCCCGCCCCTCTCCTCCCCTCCCCTCCCCTCCCTCCCCTCCCTCCCTTCCCTCCCCTCCCTCCCTCCCTCCCCCCTCCCCCCTCCCTCCCTCCATCCATCCCTCCTTCCCTCCCTCCCTCCCCCCTCCCTCCCCTCCCTCCCTCCCTCCCTCCCCCCCTCCTTCTCCTCCCTCCCTTCCCATCTCTTGTCTTCTGTAGTACAAAGAAATTGTCCTCTGCATTGACATAGTCCTCAAACAAGGAACATGAATAGTTTTTGTCAGCGCCGGCGCACAGTTGGTTCCTGTTTGGTGATAGCAGTATTTTAGCCTCTGCTTGAATTATCAGAAACCACCTTTTGTCTATGATGCCTCCATTTATATTCTTAGCCAAAAATATTTGCATACTTCACTGTCTACTGAATCCATTCAGTTTACAATATGTACAATGTCTGAATTTCTCAGCTTTATTGAAGTTTGGTAACAGGCATCTTGGTTAGTTATGATGCTCCGGATGGTTCTGATGATGGGAGCAATGACCACGGGGTATTTGCCACGATCTCCACAACGATCTCCACAAACCATATGGTGAAGTGTCTAAATGTGGTCCAAGAATTCTCCTATGAGTGAGCGCATGCAGTTTTCAACATGACAGAAAACCTAAGTCCCGTTTTCCCGGGCAGGGACTGGGCCACGACATCCAACTCACCTTGAACCACTGCCAATAGGTGCACCCACACTTTTTTAGTGTTATGGGCATGACCCCTCACCTTGAACCACTGCCAATAGGTGCACCCACACTTTTTTAGTGTTATGGGCATGACCCCTTGCCTTGAACCACTGCCAATAGGTGCACCCACACGTTTTTAGTGTTATGGGCATGATCCCATCTCAATACGTGACTGCATGAGAAAACAAAGCTAAAATTGGAAAATTGACAAAATGATATCTTCAACGACAATGTTATTTATTCATTCATGCACAATCCAGATGAAACAGCACGTTCATAGAGGGGAATCGGTCATTTTTTAAAGTTGTGTCAAGTTCAGGAAGGCAATTATGCAACATAGTGGGCAGACGACTTTTCTCAGTTTGCTCAAAATCTGTTCTGCAACCATTTATTAACCTTGTTTTCCATGCACGGTCATATATTCCTGGGCCACAGAGCAAAGAGGGCTCCATCTATGGATCAAAAAGCCGGAAGCACAATGAGCAGACTCAACACTGTCTTAGAGATGATGCCAAGGCTCTCTTCATCTACATCTGCCAAATCACTCACGACAACTGTCATCAATAACCCTGGAGAGTAAGGATGCTTGAAAGTGCAGTGTGTACACATTCATTATCTCTACATTTACTTTATCAACAAGCCACTTTCAACTGACCCATTGAATCTCTCCATTCTGAAACACTGTAAACTTTGTTGAGGAGCAGAAGGAGAAGGAGGAGGCGGGGAGGGAGAGGGGGGCGGGGAGGAGGAGGAGGTCGAAGGCAGTCTAGGGGGTATGAGCTGTGAGGACGGGAGGGGGAGGAGGAGGAGGAGGGAGAGGAGGAGAGGAGAGAAGGAGGAGAGAGGAGGAGGAGGAGGGAGAAGGTGGAGAGGAAGTAGTGGGACAGTAGGAAGCAGGAGGAAGAGGAGAAGGAAGAAGCAGGAGGAAGGAAGAACAAGTAAAGAGGAGAGGAAGAAGCAGGAGCAGACGAGGAGGAGGAGGAGGAGGAGGAAGGAGGAGGAGGAGGAGGAGGAGGAGGAGGAGGAGGAGGAGGAGGAGGAGGAGGAGGAGGAGGAGGAGGAGGAGGAGAAGGAGCAGAAGGAGCAGAAGGAGAAGGAGAAGGAGAAGGAGGAGCAGGAGCAGGAGCAGGAGCAGGAGCAGGACCAGGGGCAGGAGCCAGTAGTGGAGGAAAAACGATTTATCAACTACAACAGCAGCAGCTAAACTGTCGCCGTCGTCTTTGTAGTTGTTTGTTTGCGGTTGTTTTTGTTATCGCCATCGCCACTGCTGGTTGGTGCAGGAGCGAATCAAGTCTAGGTTCTCCCTGTTATGCACAAATGGCGTTGGGATGTGTGTGTGTGTGTGTGTGTGTGTGTGTGTGTGTGTGTGGTGTGGTGTGTGGAGAGAGAGAGAGAGAAGAGAGAGAGAGAGAGAGAGAGAGAGAGAGTAGAGAGAGAGAGAGAGGAGAGGGAGAGAGTCTAGCGAGCGCGAGCGAGAGTCGCTAGCGCTCGCGCGCTCAGCGAGTGCGTCGAGCTAGCGCGCTAGCAGCCACGGCTCGCTCTGTCTCGGCTCGCTCTAGAGAGGAGACTCGAGAGAGAGATTTGTTTGTTGGTGTTGGGGTGGTGTGGTTGGTTGGTTGGTTAGTGGGTTCGTTGATTGGTTGGTTGGTTGGTTGGTTGGTTGGTTGGTTGGTTGGTTGGTTGGTTGGTTGGTTGGTTGGTTGGTTGGTTGGTTGGTTGGTTGGTTGGTTGGTTGGTTGGTTGGATGGTTGGTAAGTTGATTGATTGACTGACTGACTGACTGACTGACTGGTTGACTGACTGACTGACTGACTGATTGATTGATTTATCGGCGGACGACCCATCGAAAAAGTTGAACAGTTAACCAAATTTTTAAAAACTCCTATCTGTACAGGATAAGAATTTATAACATCGCAAATACTTGCAAGGAGTTTGTTAATATCAACATGTATATACACATAAAACTATTTACATATTTCCACGTACCTGTCAAGAGAGAGAAAGATAGAAACAGATGGACAGAGAGACGCACACGCACACGCATACACACATACACACATGTGTGCGCGCCCGCGCAATCTACACACATGTGTGCGCGCTACCCGCCTCCGCGCACATACACACACACAGATCCCCACACAACCATCACCCACACACACGACACCAGATCAGAGTCACACACACACGCAACTGCACACAACTCAACGCACACCCAAACAAGCACGAACGACACGCGGCTTTGCGCATACGACGCACAAACCAACGCACAGCGCCACACAGGTGAAAGACCCACCAACCACGCATCCCATCCCCTGTGATTCCACAAAGTAAGACCGCTGAATAATAACTAACTGGAACAACAGTGGCGCAAATGACTTCTTTCCTGCATGTGCAGCTTCTCCAAACCGTTACTTGCTATTTCGCACAACAGCAGGTCCAAGTACAAACTAGAACAAAACCCCTGTGCCAACAAATGCTAAAAAGTGTAAAGCACGCCCCCGGAAGATCCCAATGGAAAGTCAAGAACCAACACGAGCGCCTGGTTGATATGAGTCATTTCCCTCATTCAATTTTTACGAGGCCTTGAAGGCTCGCATTCTGGGCCCCAGTTGGGAGTCCCAACAGTCAACAACCTGTAGAGCACAAGCAAGGGGCCCGTGGCCCTAACTTACAAGCATGGCTGTGCAGCCTCCCCCTCCACGTGGTCATGGGTCAATGCCGACTTGCTGAGTGCTGCTAGCGTATGTGGTACGGGAGAGACTGAAAATAACATACATGTAGATAATGATGGATGATGATGAGTATGAGGAGGAGGAAGGAGGAGGATGAGGAGGGGAGTGAGGATGGAGGATGAGGAGGCAGGAGGAGGAGGGAGGAGGAGGAGGGGGAGGATAGGAGGAGAGAGGAGGAGGACGAGAAGGAGGCAGGAGGAGAAGGAGGAAGCAGAAGGGGCGGAGAAGGAGCAGAGGAGAAGAGGCAGGAGAAGGAGAGGAGGAGGAGGAAAGCAGGGGAGGGAGCAGGAGGGAGCAGGAGGAGTAGGAGGAGCAGAGCGGAGCAGTGCAAGAGCGGAGGAGGAGGAGGAAGGAGGAGCGGGGGGGCGGGGGGCTGAGGACGAGCGAGGAGGACGAGAGGAGGATGAGGGAGGACCGGAGGGAGGAGGAGGGAGGGGAGGAGAGGAGCGGAGAGCGAGGAGGAGGGGAGGGAAAGGAGGAGGAGGAGGAGGAGAGAGTGAAAGAAGGAAGGAGGAGGAGGAAGAGAGTGAAGGAAGGAGGAGGAGGAGGAGGAGGAGGAGGAGGAGGAGGAGGAGGAAGGAGGAGGATGAGGAGGAGGAAGGAGGAAGGATGAGGAGAAGAAGAGAGGAGGAGGAGGAGGAGGAGGAGGGGGAGGAGGAGGAGGGGAGGTGGAGGAGAGGAGGAGGAGGAGGCAGAGGGGGAAGGGGAGGAGGAAGAGGAGGAGGAGAGAGGGGAGGAGGAGGAGGAAGGGGGAGAGGAGGAGGAGGAGGAGGAGGGGAGGAAGGAGGAGGAGGAGGAGGAGGGAGGAGGAGGAGCTGGAAGGAGGGAGGAAGAGGAGAGGGAGCGGGAGGAGAGAGGAGGGGAGGAGGCGGAGGAGGAGGGGAGGGGGAGGAGGAGGAGGGAGGAGGAAGAGAGGAGGAGGAGGAGAGGAGGGGAGGAGCAGGAGGAGGGAGGAGGAGGAGAGAGGAGGGAGGGGGAGGAGGAGGAGGAGGAGGAGGAGGAGAAGCAGGAGGGGAGGAGAAGGAGGGGAGGAGGAAGAAGGAGGGGGAGGAGGGGGAGGAGGAAGAGGAGGAGGAGGAGAAGGGTGGAGGAGAAGGAGGAGGAGGAGGAAAGAGGAAAGGAGGAGGAGGAAGGAGGAGAGGGAGGAGGAGGGGGGGGAAGGGGAGGAGGGAGGGGAGGGGAGGAGGAGAGGAGGAGGAGGAGGAGGAGGAAGGGAGGAGAGGGGAGGAGGAGGATGAGGAGGGGGAGGAAGTGAGGAGGAGGAGGAGGGAGCAGGCAGGGAGGGCAGGAGCTGTGCTGATTGAGCTGTTGCGTATGAGGAGATTTAGAGCTGGAGGAGTGAGGATGATTAATACACAACGAAAATGTGTATTAGTGCGAAGTATTTGTCAAGTATTGTATGAGGACGATCGATTATTAATAACTAGAGCTTACCCTAAGGATTCATGAGGAAGAGGTGAGGATGAGTAGGACGAGAGACAAGTGATTCATGATATGGGAAGGACTATGATG
>JAWQFJ010002714.1:200846-209100 GCA_034096865.1 Theodoxus fluviatilis | reverse complement strand
CTATGTGCTCAACCGTACAAGTCTAAAAACACACTGGGGGGAGTGTCCTCGGACAGGCATGTTTAGAGGTTGCACACTCTAAGTGGCACGAGTGATAATTTCGCTTTGCTCTCATTTGTTTCATCTGCTCCGACATGGTAATTAGCTAGCTATGCCAAGAAACCAACATATAAATCAGAGTTAGTTGACAAAGTGACAAAGTTAACGTCATGCCACGAAAAGGCAGAAATTTCAATGTATAGACCGGCTTATAAGCGGGGCTGATTCAGGCTTCGCGCCGGTGGGAGCACCGCGCTGACCTCATGACAATTAAGGCTGGCTGGCAAGGAGAGGGGGCAGAGGAACGAAACTGGCTCGTGCTCTTTCCGTGGTGTTTCATTGGTTCGAACACTAGAGTCTAAGCGAAATAACTTTTGTCACTGTGTACGCAACCTTTGATGGCATCGTAGTCGATAACACTTCAATCCCTTCTCATAGCCTTTGGTCACTTTGTCTTCTGCTATTGTTTCTGCCTTCCTTCGTACCTTGCACACTATAAATAACAATGGAGAATGCACAACTGAGACTGCTTTCAAGGAGGAATCTCTGCAACACATGTGTGAATGCGATGAATATCATCGAAAATTAACAAGCTCTAACCTATATCAGTTAGTACGCAAATGTCAAAAAAATCACATCTAAGTAAACCACGATAGTGCCTAGTAGCGTGCTGGCCACTACATTCGAGCTTTAGCTATGAAGCATTATATCCACCTAGCTTCGATTTGTCTGCTGGCTGTTACTTGGGGGGGGAATCGTGTTCGTCTGCTAGGGACGTACGGTGTGGTTTGGTTTTACTTATCGTCTGCGGGTATTGTGATAGATATATTAGTACGTTACGATATGTCTTATTGTGACTATTTTTGAAGGAGTTTGTTAATCTAACAATGCGCGATCACCTCCACTGGATATCTCGGTTTTCTAAAGTGACAATCATTGCAACGCTCGGGTGGTGTTGAGTGTGCTCGTGTGCAGATCTGATGGTTACGTTTTCCGTTCATTTAACCCTTCCCCTGTGGGTTGGAGGTAGGAATACACCCACCTCATCCTTCTAAGAGACTCTTAAAAGGCAAATAACTTGAGACGTCGTGACTAGACTTGCTCTTAATCTTCCCTACCAAGACAGAGAGGCCGTTACTAAAACCTACCTCATTCATTCGTTCGTTCATTTATGCATTCTGTTCAACCATACTTCTCCTAGAAACTTTAGTCTGCATTCAAGTACAATATCGATTGCTGAAATGGAAACAGATGTCACGAAAGAAAACCGTTTGCTTAACACTGCGAATTTTACGTCATCGCGATCTGATGGAGTCCCCATATTCAATGGCAGCCTCTATTGCAGCTTGGTGCTGCTCCTTATAGAGAGGGTTCTGATCCCAGCAACCAGATATTCCAGTGCATGAGGAGTTTCAGCTGTGTGGTGCATGAGATGGGGGAAAGAGGGGTCACCGTGAATGTGGAGGTTTACAGAGCCATTAAAACCTGACTGCAATGGTCCTACTACAGTGTACCGAGACATGGGTTACAACCCTGCTTCACTCAGAGTAACAAAGAGCAGGAGATCAGTTCCAAGAGATTGGTCTCGTCCAAAGATCAGACACACCGCCTGCCTCTGAAGTTGCCAACAGTGGGGTTTCTCCCCGCACCTGGAGCGAGTCATGGATGACCGCTTTGACCTCTGACCTGGAACGAGACCTTTCCCAGCAGGAATAGTGAATAGCTGAGTGCAGAGACTGGACCCAGAGAAGAAAAGAGTGCGTGTCTGCTCGTCATGTATGAATCGCCAGCTCCGCCTTGTCGTCAGATTGTAGAGCTTTCACCTGTTAGTTTGCCCATGTTCAGTTTCACTCAACCGAGATGATTCTCGTTGTTAGCATCTAGGTTCTAATGTTCGTTTTCTCTATTTTTTATGGCTGGGGAAGAGTTCACCAGGGGTCATATGGTAATTAGCAGCGCAGCCATGATCGTAGGTTGCATAACTTCCGGTGGTACATGTTGGGGTATGTTTCGGGTCTGTGTTGAGGAGTGATTATCGCTAGATCGTGGTAAAAGAATGGCATTAAAGCATGCAACATGTTTAATTAGATTTTAAAAAACTAATCGAAAATAGTCATAATAGACTATTGTAACGTATACTTTCTGCACAAAACCTACAGAAAATAAGTAAACAAACCACACAGTTCGTACCTAGCAGACGAACAGGATCGAACTGTAGCCACTACGCCAGCAGACGATCGAGCTAGTGCGATATAATGTTTCATGTAAAGCTCAATTGAGTGGCAGCAGATAACTGTTTAGTTCTGGCTTGAATTGACAATTTTGTTTCCCTGGTCAGGCGAGGACAGAAAATTCACGATCGAGTCGATGAGTGCATGATCAACTTGCCGCATTCGGCGTAATGTAAGTTGTAACGTGTAAGATTATGACAAGAAAATGGCATTAAAGCACAAAACAAAGTTTCATGACAACTAAATTCACCAATTATATTAATAACTGACCATTTTTACACCTACAGCTAGTGCTCAAACCTTACAAAGCAAACAAAACATACTGCGGGGAGTGTCCCGGTCACGCATCAAAACTCAGTGCACGAGTGATCGTTTCGCTTTTCTCTTATTTGTTTATCTGCTCCGACATGGTAAGCTGGCTGTGCCAAGAAACCAACATCTAAAATAATTAGAGTTAGTTGATACATTTTTCTTTCTAAGGTAATGTCCGTGAGGAAGAAAACGCGTTACGTTGACTTTCGCAAGTCCGATGCCTGTCGAATTTACCTCAACAAAATTGAGGTGATCGGCGGGCTCGATCCATACCAGCTGATGCTCCCCGTGGGTTAGGGGGGTAAAAATTGACCCACCACGTCTCCCTTCGCGATTCGTAAGAGGCTAATAAATAGGGACACCGTGACTTGATTTCCGTTTGCTCGATTCTAGCGATTGTCGTGCTTGATGGCCTTACATAGCCTACAAAGGCTGATATGCCGTAAAACTCAATCCATCCATCCATCCATCGCGATTCGTAAGAGGCGAATAGCTAGGTACATCGTGACTTGATTTGCGCTGACTTGGAACTATTCTAGTGGTTTTTGTGCTCGGTGGCCTTACGTAGCCTACAAAGGCCGATAAACCGTAAAACTCCATCCATCCACCCATCCATCTATCCATACCAGCTGATGAAGGACTCACTTGATCCGGAATTGAGGAACACTCCGCCAACGAGAGCCATGGACATATTTAATTGTTGTACTCGGAACATCGGCGTACACGTTGGAAGAGTTTAAGAATTATAGGTCTTTGGAAGTCTATCGATTCTTCGTAGCAGGATTCGTGGGAGATGTCTGCTGATTCTCGTCAGGTGTTTGTCTCGAAAGGTCAGATCTATTCTGTAAATCTTCTTTTTCCATCCTCTTCGTCTAGCTTTGGTCACCCTTTGCACAATCGGACCTAGATTGGTTTTCTCTAATGGTATAAAGTAGTAGGAGCGTTTGACTCCTCTTAATTTTTCTTTTTGTTGGTTGTTAAAACAATTTTTCACCCCGCAAGAAGTTGGCATGGTTGCACGTTTCCCGTAGCACAGCTTAGCAGACAGCGCTCGCCTCCTACCAACATGGCTGAAAGCACGTGGCTTCTACAAATAACTCCGAAAGTGACGACAACGCGTCCCCTGCCATTCCAAGCTTTCTACTCATCATCGGATTCTTATGCATCCTTCAGGTGTAATTTCTAAGCAGCGTATGAAAACTACCACACAGTGAATGAGCACTCGTAGACGTCACGAATGGTACAAACACGAGATGAGATAATTCCAGTATACAAAAGACATATTGTTAGGGTAAATACGAACAATTTGAGCAGAACACTGCAGTGTAATACTAGCAGTTTGCGTAGCGTTGCACACATGGAAGATATAGACAGACATTGGAGTGCTTCAGTAACTCGCCTTGGCAGCTGTGATGCGTTCAGTGACCTACAGAGAGTGGATGAAGCTCTGCATTGTTCCCCTGTTACGGGGATCCACAAAAACGAAATAAAACAGGTCCCGGGTTTCTTATATGTCTTTATATTTCAACATAAAACATGCCCGTAACAGGGGTAGAAAAGAAAAAGAAAAATAACAAAGAATGTTACAATGGCATATGGTTCAAATACCACATCCTCAATAACCCAATCTTATAAAATTACACCTACTCTTCATCTACTCAACTCCTAACGGGAAAAATTAAAAAGCACTAGTAAAATTTCGGTCAGCCTTCTTATATAAAACATAAGAGCACGTAGGTCAGCCCTCGAGAAGTAAAAACTATCGACTCGTGTAAAACTCTCGCACCAACCTTCCAAATCTGCTCGCTCTCTCTCTCTCTCTCTCTCTCTCTCTCTCTCTCTCTCTCTCTCTCTCTCTCTCTCTCTCTTTTTTTTCTCTCTCTCTCTCTCTCTCTCTCTCTCTCTTTCTCTCTCTCTCTGCCTGTCTCTGCTGTGTGTGTGGAGCGGATCTCTTCTCTTCGTCTGCTTCTCTCTTCTGTGCTTCGCCTTCCTCCACTCTCTTCTTCGTCTGCTTCACTCTTCGGTGCTTCGCCCTCCTCTTCTATCTTCTTCTCACCCAGCAGGCGAACCGATCTCCATCTTCTGTTTTCTCTCAGTAGGCGGACTGATCGCTGTCTTCTTGCTCTCTCTAATATAGCTATCTTCTCATAACCAACTCACGACCCACCTTTACTCACTACTACTCATATCTCAGAACGAACACCGCTCATCACCCCTAGGGCAGAACTCAACTCCCATCCACCCTCCATTTCTATACAGTCGTTGGACTACCAACTTTACCAGCAAAAAGCAAGTCTCTCTCAGGTGAGATACTTCCAAAAACCCACTTCCCCATTACATCCCCTGGCCACAAACATCCCTGGCGGGCAGTCTCCTTGGTGCAAGACTCTTTCGTTGCATTCTATCCGTCTTTGTGACTGAAAAACAATCCCAGAGTTTGTTATGGCTCATGCAATGGACCTTTCCTCACAAAATTAAGACAATCTTTCATTGTTGGGAGAAGATCATTTTCCTTGCTGGCAGCCTTTGAAGTTTTACTTTTCTGGAATTTCGTTGTAGACCCTGACTCTCCAACGTTGACTACAGCATCAAAGTAATGAGTAAAACCATATCTATATCATCCTGGGCAGTATGAACAAATTTATGCCAAAGATTATCGTACGCGCGTATAATAATCAAGCAGAGATACGTTTTAAAACAACATGATCTGAGATCATACACTTAAAATTCAGGTGTGCTTTCTATCTTCTACGCTGACTTGCTCTGTTTTGTTTAATTGTTTCTCCGCTCGAAATGAACGTTTTTTGCCGGGTATACTCGTGTTTGATGCTGAAACAACTTCATTAGCTTCTTCATAATGTGTCAAAGATTACTTGGCTTCAAGTCGACACTTCCTCCTGCCTGAAATGCCTGGAAACAATAGCAAGTCAAGCTGAGGCAAGTTCTCTTGAGTGAAATACCTGGTGAGATCATTAAGTCAAGCTCAGTCAAGTTGTCTTGAGTGAAATACCTGGTGAGAACATTAAGTCAAGCTCAGTCAAGTTCTCTTGAGTGAAATATCTGGTGAGAACATTAAGTCAAGCTCAGTCAAGTTCTCTTTGAGTGAAATGCCTGGTGAGAACATTCAGTCAAGCTCAGGCAAGTTGTCTTGAGTGAAATGCCTGGTGAGAACATTCAGTCAAGCTCAGTCAAGTTCTCTTGAGTAAAATGACTGGAAAGAACATCAATCTCAGTCAAGTTCTCTTGAGTGAAATGCTTGGAGAGAACATCAAGTCAAGCTCAGTCAAGTTCTCTTGTGTGAAATGCCTGGAGAGAACATCAAGTCAACCTCAGACGAGTTCTCTTGAGTGAAATGCCTGGAGAGAGCATCAAGTCAAGCTCAGGCAAGTTGTCTTGATTGAAATACCTGGTAAGAACATTAAGTCAAGCTCAGTTAAGTTCTCTTGAGTGAAATACCTGGTGAGAACATTAAGTCAAGCTTAGTCAAGTTCTCTTTGAGTGAAATGCCTGGTGAGAACATTAAGTCAAACTCAGTCAAGTTCTCTTGAGTAAAATGCCTGGAAAGAGCATCAATCTCAGTCAAGTTCTCTTGAGCGAAATGCTTGGAGAGAACATCAAGTCAACCTCAGACGAGTTCTCTTGAGTGAAATGCCTGGAGAGCATATCAAGTCCAGCTCAGATAAGTTCTCTTAAGTGAAATGCTTGGAAACAATATGAGGTCAATCTCAGAATATTGAGTGGCGTCATCCCCGCCTTACTCGCTTTCACAGACAAATAGGCCCTCTGCGACTTTAACACCTTCTGGAGAAGTATCGTCAGGCACTAGTCAGCCATTCTAAGTGCCTAGCAGGCTATGATAGTGGCCTGCCCAAAGCTTTCAGACAAGATGCATTCCTCATCTCTGCCTGCCAAGAGGCGGGAAAGGCGTTGGTGTAATGATTGTCATGGCAACAAGCTAAAGCCTTGTCCAGATATCTGTAACGATAAAAATTTCAGATCACTAAGAGCGCCTTGGCTATTTTGCTTTCAATGGTTTATTCGATCGAACTGTCTGGAAGGAAATGCGTGATTATTGATAGGAATCGCGTGTGAGGAAAATGAGTAATAGATTTGTTGGGAATGATGTCGGACGTGTAATCAAATTGTATCAGCTGGAGTATATTTTGACAGTCAGGTCTGGGAAAATGAACGTTTAACTTGTCGACACACATTTTGCACCCCTAAGTCATTGCGACTCTCTCTCTCTCTCTCTCTCTCTCTCTCTCTCTCTCTCTCTCTCTCTCTCTCTCTCTCTCTCACTCTCTCTGCTCATTGCTTGAGATATTTTGCTGTTTAGTATCTTTCAACGTGTAAATAAACGTGCTCATGTAAACGCAATACATCTCTCCCGGAATATATGCACATAGTTATACATACTCTTTTGCATCTGTCTGCATGGTAAATAAATAACGACATTGAATGTAATAGTGAGCCATACACGCAGGTATGAGCCACTGAAGTGAGTTTCATGTTCTGATTAAAAACCAGATTTCTATTAATTTGATTACGATTACGTACTTTTATTGTCCAGTGCACGTATACGTGAGCGCTCAAGTGGACATGTGCACACTTCCCTGTAGGAGCGTGAGGTATTTTGCTACACCTGCACTCCATTAACTCGACACAGGAGACGGCCCCACAGGAGCGTGCCCTAGAAGGACACTGACATTTTGTTCTGACGGCCACCAGCCTCTATCCCCGCACGTCGCTTGAAGGCAAGCTGAAGAAACATTGCCCTGTGAAACTCCACACCGTGCCACACCAGGC
Organism: Theodoxus fluviatilis; assembly: GCA_034096865.1. Lineage (NCBI taxonomy): Eukaryota > Metazoa > Mollusca > Gastropoda > Cycloneritida > Neritidae > Theodoxus > Theodoxus fluviatilis. Next base: position 201,712 of record JAWQFJ010002714.1, on the reverse strand, counting down.
ACCACACGCGACTGAAAACTACGGGTCTCAGAGGAACTTTTTTCGAGAGGGTCACGTGCATTCTAGTTCGCTAGAGACTTCGCCTGCCGGCGAAAGTGTCTCTAACCCAGTTGTCATTACGTGATGGAAGGTTTCGTCCGAAATATGCAAATGGAGGTCACACGAGATGCTTGTGGGATAGCCGATCTGCTCCCTAACATACGCCGTTAAAGTAGTTCTAAGATTTTTTCGCATGCTTTAATGCCATCCTATTGCCACGATCTAGCGATAATCACTCCTCAACACAGACCCGAAACATAGCTCAACATATAGCACCGGAAGTTATGCAACCTACCATCATGGCTGTGCTGCTAATTACCATATGACCCCTGGTGAACTCTTTTCCGGCCATATGAACAAAGTTTGGGAATAAGACTCGTTCATCTGCTCTTCAATGCAAGAGTTTGAACGAGGTTTATATAAACTCATGCCTGGAAAAACACGGGATCGTGACCATCTGTATCTTCCAGATTAGAGATCATTTAAGTGCACTGGTGTCTGTCATGTCTTTTCCTGGTAATGACCGTTGTCTAGTATGGATAATGCTTCTGTAAGTCTCAAACCTTTCCCGTCCACCATAGACAAAGTTGATCGGACTGAAGAAATGTCGTCTATAGGTTCCACAGTGCTAGATAATACATCAATGCAATTACAAACACACACACACACACGCGCGCGCACACCACCACCACCACCCCCCCCACCCCCCACCCCCCACCCCCCGAAGATTTCGAACAATTGAAAGCTTAAATAATAGGAAAAAACCCACACACACAACACACACAAAACACACACAACACACACAAAACACACACACACACACACAC
>JAWQFJ010002714.1:188346-198346 GCA_034096865.1 Theodoxus fluviatilis | reverse complement strand
CCTCACCCCCTCACACATCCTCCCATCCCCCCACCACCCCTTTGCTCTCCCACTCCCCGTCCCTCTTCCTCTCTGCACCATCTCTTTTTCATCTTGCAGCATAGACAGATGGAAAACGGCTTTGAAGGCAAGCCTCATATGCGTTGTGATGGAAAGCCTAGGAGACAATAGATCAAAGGTGGCATTCTAAGGAGATTGGGCAGAGACCTCTTGCTATAATCATCTTCCAAAGATAGACGATTGCGTATGGGAAGGGATCACTATCAAAGAAACAGGGGAGGTAATACGGCAGTCCAGTTGCTGAACAAAGGGTTTCCTGTCCCGTAAAAAAGAAATAGCCAAACCGGAGACCCTTCCATTAATTTAATGCCCTGAAGTGCTTCGTCTGGCTATATCAATTCTGTGTCGAGTTTTTTGGTGCAGGTTTGACGACAACAGATCTCCAGTTCTGCCCAAGGACAGAAAACCTGGAGGAGAACGTCTGTCTCTGATCCCTAATGAAAGCAGCCGGCATCATCCGTCTCCCTCGAACCGTCTTGGGAGCTGTTGGAGAAAAAGGCGCCGAACGTCTGGCCCTGCCTTGAAAGTCACTCCCACGCTCTTCGTCTGTGTGCGTCGCTCTAGGATTGTTTGTTTGCTTGCTCGTTTGTTTGTTTGTCTGTTCGTTTGTCTGTCTGTCTGTCTGTCTGTCTGTCTGTCTGTCTGTCTGTCTGTCTGTCTGTCTGTCTGTCTGTCTGTCTGTCTGTCTGTCTGTCTGTCTGTCTGTCTGTCTGTCTATCTGCCTGTTTGTTTGTTTGTTTGATCGTTTGTTTTTTGTCTGTCTGTCTGTCTGTCTGTCTGTCTGTCTGTCTGTCTGTCTGTCTGTCTGTCTGTCTGTCTGTCTGTCTGCCTGTCTGTCTGCCTGTCTGTGTGTCTGTTTCTTTGTTTGTTTGCTTGCTTGGTCGTTTGCTTGTTTGTTCGTTTGCTTTTTTGCCTGCTTGCTTGTTTGTTTGTGAATATGTGGATGAAGGCGTGACTGTTAGTCTCTATGTGTTTGTGTAAAAACCTCATCAGCTTACGGCCGTCGCACACGGTAAAACAGAATGAGCTTTTGGCTCATGAAATGCACGATTCCTCCTGCGCAAGCAACTATTTCCGTTGATGTTTTTATGTTTTGACCGGTTCTACATTCTCAGCATGTCTCTAATACATTTCTGCCCGTCAGCCAATATGAACGCTCCTCACTCGTGCCTTCAACCTTCTTCTCTCTCTCTCTCTCTCACTCTCTCTCTCTCTCTCTCTCTCTCTCTCTCTCTCTCTCTCTCTCTCTCTCTCCCCTCCCTCCCTCCCTCCCTCCCTCTCTCTCTCTCTCTCTCTCTCTCTCTCTCTCACTCACACTCACACACACACACACACACACACACGCACACGCACACACACACACACACACACGCACACACACACGCGCATACACGCGCACGCACACACACCAAAGACATACCAAAGACACTCGTGGACGACGATCATGGGGAAACAGAAGCACCTTTGAACTGAAACTGCAGCGCGTTGTGCTCTTAATGCATACAAGTGGTGTCTCTCAAGGCTTAGGACTCCCGATGGAATTACTCGGAGTCCACCCAGAGATGAGCAGAGACAGAAGTCCGAGCTTTTCTCTCCAGTTTTATCTGCGTTTTCCGAGATTATTGAGTACAAACACGATATGATGCAGCCACGAGTCAATCATTACAGCAATGTCAGCAAGGTACGGCACCGAACCCCTTGTGTGTTGGCGTCAAGAATAAAAACCCACCGCCTTTCCCAACGCGGTTCGTAAAACTCAAATGCGAATAACTCGGGAAATCGACTTGACTTGCTCTTTCTCTAACCAGCTCTTTTGATTTTCGTGATCAATGGCTTTACATAGACTACAAAGGTTGATAGGCAGTAAAACTTAATGTGTTCATCATCATCATCGTCATCATCATAATGATCATATACTGCTCTTCTTCCTCTTCCTACTCCTCGTCCTCGTCCTCCTCGTCCTTCTCCTCCTCGTCCTCCTCCCTCTCGACCTCCTCCTCCCTCCCCCCCCCCCCCCCTCCTTCCCTCCTCCTACTCCTCCTCCCTCCTCCCCGCTCCTTCTCCCCCCTCCTCCCCCCTCCTCCTCCCCCCTCCTCCCCCCTCCCCCCTCCTCTTCCCCCCTCCTTCCCTCCTCCTCCTTCTCCTCCTCCCCCCCCCTTCCTTTTCGTTCTTCTGCGTAGATATTTTCGAGAATACAAAAGACAACGACGGCGTTGCTCATGATTATAATGACGGCTGTGGGAATTGCGAAGTAAATGAACAAAGATTTCAAAACGATAGGAAAAGGAATTAGATGTACGAACAGGCTGAAGACAGGAGGAACAGAAGCAACCTTAACAGGAGGAAGGTGTCTGGTCGCGGAATGCAATGGGGAAGGCAGGAAATCGCGAGGAAAGAACGGAGTGTGGAGCTGTACCCAAGGCCGCACGACTTTTCACGAGCAACGATGATGAAGAAGAAAACAGAGAAAATAAGGGCGGGAAGATGGAAGTCAGCAAGGCAACAGGATGGACGTGGAAAGAATGAGAGCTGCATGGTAATGAGGGAGAGAGAAGAACAGAATAAAAGTGAAAACAGGGACACGGTTCTCGTGATCATCGCAGTCATATGGAACAATGAATTCTGAGTGCAACGAATTAGACAACTGAGGTCGAGATGATTCAGGAGGTGTTCCCGTAGTGGACATTACCGGCGCATGCATTATTGATTCAACTTGACGCGGCAATCTCAACCAATCCAACCGCGATGGACAAGTGTTGAAAGCTAATTACAGACGATTAAAAACCCCAGCCCTCGCCATTATCAAAATTGATTTAATTATTCATACGCTGCACGGTGCAATTCAAGGTCAAAGCTAGCTCATCGTCTGCTGTTTGACGTGCGCTCTGCATTCATCCAGTGCGACCTTCATTGAAGTCCCGTGTGACAACGCCCCTAACTGGCATGGCATGACTCACTTGATCTGAATTAATGTTGATGGCTTTATTCTGTGGCAATGCATGGCTTGTCAAATGCAAAAATTTACATTTGATGAGACAGTCGAGTCCAACTATCGTTAATCTCCGCTATCGCTAGATTTTGTTCCGGTGGATTGCAATGAGGAATAGAGTACAATATGCATCGTGTCCCTGTTAGTTTCTGCTTTTGCACATCCAAATGTGTGGAGTAAAATGTGCATGTTATGTACTAAGTTCATTGAATATCAAAACCAGTAAACACTCAAGTTCCCTGCAATCACTCACTTGCTCTATTTTCGTTTGAAGTTGTACAAATTGCCTTGTTTCTCTGCATTGACCAAAACCTCTTCAATATGGTATTTGTCCCAAAACTGTAGGATGTATAAAGTTGGTTCAAAATAAAATCACCGAAAAGTAATAAACAAAGACGAGGTTCTGTACAGGTTCCTTAAAACGAATATATTTCAGACGTTGTGAGCGAAAGTTGTCGTTGCTGTCGCTGATTTTTCCATCGCCCTCTCAGACATCGCAACATTGGACTTGCGAGAGACACGATAAACATACTAGAATCAGACAATTCACAGAGAACCTTCGCATGCGTGGGTGAAAAACAGCAGGGTGAAGTTGACTTAGGAATCGACTCCAAGCTAAAGTCTTGTGTGTTGAGTCTTGACAATCCAAGCAGCAGCCATCACTTTCGCAGAGCCAAGGTGGCAGGTTCCTGTAGGAAGCTTGAGATCCTCGACGCCATTATTCCATCAGCCACAGAGAGTTTACCTCCATCTGCCAGCCCTCAGTGATCATACCACAACCCTTCATTCTTATAGAAGAGGCACAGTCGTTCAACTACGTACCCTGTCTCCCTGTCTCCGACACCATCCATCAGCAGCTGGGAACAAGTGCCAAGTGTCGGGATGAAAAGCTTTGCAACTGAATATGTCACGAGACGCCTTCACCTCTTGCAGTAGCCACCTCCACCAAGGAGGTTATATATTGCGGTCTGTTGGAGGGTGCGTTAGTTAGCTGTTCTGTGTGCAAAATTAATTTTTTAACAGTTTGAAACGGATTCTACTTAAATTTGTTGCAACGTCAGTGTTTCACTCAAGGAACAATCCTTTAAATTTTGGAGGTTATCTTTAATTTCGTTTTGGAATTACAACCATAAAGAGATATTGTATTCGAGAATGGTTCTGGAGGGTCCTTCTTGTGTTCTTGTATGGGAATGCTTGCGTGCTGCATTGCTTTGGTTGACAAAAGGCTCCCTCTCTTTTCATGTTCCGTGATGCCTTGAGAACTATCTTGTTGATATGCTTATAGCATGTTGTCAGATGAAGGACTGAGGCAAGCGTATGACTTGAATAAAGTCTTGAGAGTCTATATGTTTTTCTAGGACTCTTCATAGTAAAAACTAAGAATACGTGTATTGATGATTCAGAGACACAATGAAAGACACAGAGAGACAGGAAGAGGGACAGATGCACCTTGTTCCCACAGTCAAAGACTAGAAAGGTGGCCAACAGGAAGGCAGACAGACAACCTTGTAATCCAACGGAGACTGAAAGAATAGGACTACGAGAAAGAAATCAGGACGATCAACACATCTCCTGTTAGATGCCAACCGCCTTTTTATCACCCTCATTTCCTATTGCTTCCATATCGCACTACCTCCTCACGCAACGGGAGCCAATCAGATGGCTCCTCTCTTCAATAGCGTCACATCCGGTAAGGCACGCGCGCCGCGACTTCCTGTGGGCGCAACTCTGTGTACTTTCTCTAATCAGCTCCTTCCCGAAGCTGGCCCGCGCTGCAAGAGTAGAAGGGAGACTTGATTGAATTATTCAGAGACGGCCTCAGACTCTGCAGAGAATGGTGTGGTGTCGTCCGCCTGGTCCATGCGTGCTGTACCCGTATGCGCCAGGCAGAATGGCCACTCCCTGACTAACAGCGTTAGACGGACTACTGGGGGTGTTTCTCCATGGCCAGCATCAGAGGATAAATTCAATTTGCTGGTCTGGCGTAGTTACGACTAGCGAGCGCCGACTCTCCTGTGTGTGATATCTGAGCTGACCGTTACCATGGATCTATTCGCACAGTGGTACCCCCATTGCACTGAAATTCCTTGTTTAAGATTATGTGTGTCTGCAGGAACGTTTTGTCAAAATTACGGAAATGTCCTCTGGAAGTTATTCGGGGGGGGGGGGGGGGGGGGGGTGAATTATTGTATCCTTGACGGAGATAATTGTGTGGTGATGCGTGAAATGTAATTAGATCTAAGATGATTACCACAAATGCAAGCTGCACTAGAGAAGATCTTCGTTAATTGTGGCTGTGCATGAGAAACAAATCTAAAGTCGGCAAAACGGTTTTTGGGCTGAGAAAGTTATCTGCTTACTTTGTTGCTTGACGGCTTCCCTGCACTTTAATTTTTCCTTTTAAATCCACCATGAACATGCAGCTTTTTCTGGAATTTACAATATTGATTTTTAACATTTGTGGTTGAAATATATCATTTTGTTAATTTCCCGACTTTAGCCTCTCTGTTTTTTTCTTCTCCTTATGCACTTTTTCAGTTGTCTGATTCTCTACTTATCTCTACTCATGTAACTCCGACTACTGTAGACAATTGCAAGTCATGGGCACAGACATTTTACAGCAGTCGCCAATGTCAAAATAAGTGTAAAGAATAGAGCGGCATTTCATCTACGACAGTGGAAGGTCGCTTATAACATTTGTAAAAATATATATATTTCCTATGAAGCGAGCGAACACTCAAGATTGAGATGTATTTGTTCACATACAAAGGTTCGAAGATTTATATTTTTGCGGTTTTCCAGACAATTTGTTGAATGAATGTTGTAATATCCATGTGATTTCAAACGTACCTTTTTCATTCTCGAGACGTGTTTTCTTATTTTGAATCGCAAGTACTCTGATATATGTCAGCTTTTGTGTTGCTTGTGCTTGTTGAAAACACTTAAATTAAACCTCACACGTGGTCCACACATGTCCTACCTGTGTGTTCTGCATTGATTCCATAGCAACTCTGTGCAAACAGGATAGATGAACAAAAACGCACCTACTCTTCAGCTCACAATGTCATTATTGAACACAGCCATTACACAGGGTTTCAACTCGGCAAGGATAATTCGTATTCCTGTATATGGACATTTCATTTCGACTGCTTATCATATGGACCGTCGTAGGAAAACAGCTGGATATCACTCATGCAAGCGGGCCATGTTCGCACCACGCAGCGAGGGCATCTCTCGCCAAAGCACACACTCCCACGTCTGAAAGCGACTGCAGCGACAAGGCTCATACGCCCACGGGCATCAGACTCTTGCTGTAAATAGCCGGGGAAAGATTGAGTTCGGACTCGGGGTTGATGCGATTCCATTCGGTCTTTTTAACCTACGATCGATCTGGGGGTTCAATCACGCCGGCACCACAGCCTTTCCCCCCGATGGATCGGACCGCCTCGTTTTCCTGTAGGACGAGTCCGCCATCTTGCACTGGCAAGTGGCGAACGTGATGGGAGTGGAGGTGCTCTTTTGTCATCGGAAGGTGAAATGTCGGAGCGCCCACCGGAAGCAGATATTTCGCTTTTCGTTTAGTAATTGGAGACTGCGGGAATTTCCATTTCGCCGCCCGAGAGGATCGTGAATAGAACCTGGTCTCTGTTGCTGCATGAGAGAGTTTTTGTGCAAGCAACATTTCAGGAAAATGAGTACGCAGTTAGTTATCCTGGATTTAAATCTGCCATGATGTTGGTGCAAAACGTTAAGGTGCTCTGACGGCAATCCTGTGAATCACGGTGATCAGTTTTCCCCAGATTCCACGAACTCATAAGTTCTCGTTATTTTTCAATACTGTGATTGGTTCAGGGAAAGATACTCACTGTGAGGCTTTCAGTTCTGCTGATGCGATCCCAAGCTCTTGTGTGCACTATTTTCTCTGTTCATATCCCGGCCATCCTTTCGTTGTCCAATGATCAGTGCGTTCTGGTGCAACTCACCTTCATGTGTTTGTCCATACCTACAGCTAGTCAGTGCCCTGTATTCATTCAATCTATGCCCTTGTGGTCCTCTCTACTGATGATATGGCATGGAGATGTTAGATAATACGACCTCGAGAATGAGAGAGAGAGAGAGAGAGAGGGGGGGGGGGGAGGGGGAGGAGGAGGGGGGGCGAATATAGTATGAGGGAGGAACTGGAATTACACAAGAACACGCATGCCTACAAGCTCCTCCGAGTGAAAACAAAATTGAATCTGTGGCTGACAATACATTTCCCTACAGCTTTATCGATACAGCATTTCATGACTTCGGACTAAGACGTCGGCGACAACAACAACAACAACAACAATAAAGCAACAACTACATAAACATTAAAACAATTCATCAGGGGCCGAAGAACTACAAAAAGTATGCGGTAATGCGGCATGGAGTTAGTAAAAGAAAGCCCGTAAGGAAAGGGAATGAAGAAGCAAAGGGAAAATAAAGGGGATATTCTAGGGAGGTATAAAACGTATTTTCAAAAATAATTTAAAACTTACCGAGCCAGGCAAGAAAAAAGTGTTAGAAAGAGAGTCCGGTTTGTTTGAATTATCAAAGAATCCCCACTAAAGTGGCTTCTGCGAAAACGAAGCACATTTGAACGAAAGTAATCTTTTTTCCTCGGGTTTCATGGTTTCAACGGCACCAAACGCGCGCGTGCGTGCGCGCGCACACATACTTACACTCACACACACACACTCACACACATACTCACACTTACACTCACACACATACACACACACACACACACACACACACTACACACACACACACACACACACACACACACACACACACACACTCTCATACGTTTGCAAGCACACACACACACATACACACACACACTCAAACGCTCGCAAGCACACACACATACACGCGCGCTCACGCACATCCAGACAAACAGAGACACACGTACACACACACACACGCACGCACGCACACCCACACACACGCGCACGCGCACGCGCACGCGCACGAGAGAGAGAGAGGGAGAGAGAGAGAGAGAGAGAGAGAGAGAGAGAGAGAGAGAGGGAATTGGAGTAGGTGATTAATTATGGTGCATAAACAGGGGAGGGAGACTGAGGAGGAAGCAGGGGAAGTGACATTGTTTGTGCAGCAACAGAGACACTATAGATTCCGGGCTGGCTTTCTGACAGCATAGTTTCCCCAGGGAGCCGGACGTTCGACCAGACTGGGGTGTGTGCCTCCATCAGCACCACCCTGGGGTGTCGTATAACTGTGCGTCCCGTGGAACCTACTGCCCTAGATGTCACGAGACTGCCATTGCCCTGAGAGTTGAAGGCAAACCAACAGCTTATCTACAGAATACATTTGGCGAGACAGAGAGAAAACGGTTTTACTTTTGCAATCAATACCCAAGAAATTTTAGACCTCTACAGTGTTATTATTACATTCGATCATGAGTCAGTGCCTAATAATCCAATGTCAGTTCTGTTTAATTAAGGTAGTAGTATAGTACCCAGTAATCATAATAATTTGTCAGTTGAATTTTTGGGGTCCAATTTTTTCACCCAACAGGTTATACCTTTAAAGAGCTGTCTACCTGTTATGAGCTTACATAAATTATGCTAATTAGGATTTCAATATGGCTGCCAAAACAACACATGTTTGCCAGTTTTTGAAGCATAATACCATAAAAGGAGTTAATGATAGAAGCTTGCAATTTTGCAGAGAAGTACAGTAACATGTCTTGAACCAAAATATGGACAGCTCCTCTGAGCATTTCATTTTAACACAGTTTCACACATGAAGTTACATGCTTTTTGCGGCTAATTACATTTTCAAGATCCTAAAACTTTGACATGCAGGAAGACATTTTTTAATTATGGGTCATCCCATGCAGTAGACTATGAACCCAATATGCTAAGCTTCAATGAAGTTAAACTTCAGAGCACAGAAATATGATGTCTGAAATATAACACATAGCCGTGAAAACCTGGAAACTGAGAAAACTGCGTATAAAATGCTCATGCCTCATTATGACAGTTAAAAGGTGGTGCCTTCCTCCCAATTTTAAAACTATTAAATACGTATTTTCTCCAGGAACAAAACATAGAGTCACATTCTGCATTGCATTTACTACAAAGTGATACGAGAGACATATTTTCGGCCATTTTTCACGAAAATTACTTTTTGAAAAGCGGGTACTAGTACCTTAATTGACCTGCTTTCTGAATGTGGTGGAATAATGAACCCAGAATCAGGCGAAATGATCAATAATATCCGAGTAATTTGACTTAATTGACCCTGACGGCATGTGACAGCCATGCATTGCGTTTGCGTGCTTGAGTGCGTGCGTGTCACCAGTCCTGCGTGCCAGCTTGCGTGACTGCCGCTGTGACTGCCAGCCGTCAATTACAGGAGCGGGAGAAAGGAAGCCTCCAATGAGTGAGCTGTCCTCCTCTCTACCGATCAACCTCCACCGTGTCAAGTAAATCTCTCAGCCTTGCATGCAAAGGCCCCAACATAAAGAACCATCACAGAGCCCGTGCAGAGCGCTGCGCGGTAACGACCGGTTCACGCTGGACGCCAAGACACAGTTGTTTCTCCTCACGTGCAAATTGCGTTACAGCACCAAGAGATGGAATGGTGGGCGTAGTAATCAACAGAGCGCAATGCACGACGACACCCCATAATTTGCCGTTAGCGCCATGTGGACTGGGATAATCGGATTGCAAAGACCGCTTCCCGTGAGGATATCTCCAGGAATGCAGGGTCCAAGGCTGGGCAAAGGGCGTCCGCTCTGTTGTGTAAACACGGCTGACTGCTGGAAATAGCTCGTGCCGTGACAGGCGTGCAGGATGCGAAGACAAGACGTCCAGGCTTCACGGCCAGACCGTGGCCAGAGTGGAGAACTTCTCCTGTGTGTCCCTCGATGCGCCTGACCTTGCTCGGCTGTAGATTTTG